>SKCR01006447.1:0-22982 GCA_019454045.1 Zanthoxylum bungeanum
AATTCGATTTCGACGCGAAATTAAAATTAGATTTTAATTCGGGCATACGAGTTAATTTAGAATTAATTCGTAAGCGACGTAAATAATAATTTCGCTAGGAGCGATTATTTATTTAAATTCGATTTAATTAACGTCGCGACGCAAGTTTGGTATTTCGGAAATATCGAACCCGAACGCGTGAGTGCAAGTGGGCCCACTTTCATTTGGAAACGTGTGGGGCCCACATGACACATGTCATTATATGCATTATTTTATTGATAATGCATTGCATGGTGATAGTGTATTATTCACTCAATTGTTATGCATGGAATTAGAGTGTTTGACACTCTAAGCCTTTGCATGGCTTGTGTCATAGATTTATTATTATTTAATAAATATTATGGCATAAATATAAATTGATTTTTGGTATCAAATATCAATAAGAAAAAAAAGAAATTTTCTCTCCTCTCTCTCTTTCATGACCGAAAACTGCATGCAGTTTTGGTCTTCATCTTCTTCAATTTTGGTTGCCAAAAGCTTGAAGAAAGGGTTGTTGTTTGGAACATCTTCTCACATGAAGGCTAGCACCATCAAGGAATCAAAAGAGGTGATAGGGAAACCATCAAAGAGCAAGGAATACACAAAGCTTGGAGCTTCCTACTTCTTGTTTTCCTTGGCCGAATCATCCCACACTTGGAGCTTCCATTTGGTTTGATTTTTCTTCATCAACATAGCATTGTAAGTATGATTCCGCCATACTTCATGTTTATATATATTCTTTGTTGTTGTATTTCATGTATGCTTAATCTTTTCTTGGGACATATTATAGAAACCAACAGTATATCCACACTTTCGAAGAATGGATACTTGGACGAATTTGATCTTAATTCATATGATGTTTCCGAATCTTGTTTGTTAGGCAAAATGTCTAAAACAACTTTTAGTGGTAAATGTGTACATGCCACCGAGTTGTTAGCCCTCATTCATAGTGACGTATACGGGCCAATATCTAGCCAGGCTAGAGGTGGTTATGAATACTTCGTAACCTTTACGGATGATGTACCGCGGTATGGTTATATGTATCTTATGAAACACAAGTAGGAAACTTTTTGAGAAATTCAAAGAGTTTCGACACGAAGTAGAAAAACAGACCGACAAAAGTATTAAAACATTGTGGTCGGACCGTGGTGGAGAATACTTAAGTAATCAGTTTCAAGATTACTTGAAAGAATATGGATTCTTTCACAGTGGACTCCTCCCGGAACACCTCAATTGATCGGTGTGTTCGAACGGAGAAACCAAACTTTGCTGGACTTGGTAAGGTAAATGATGAGTCGCACTAAGCTACCAATTTCCTTCTGGGGATACGCATTGAACAATGCAATAATTATTTTGAATAAGGTTTCGTCAAAGTCTGTTGGACAGACTCCATATGAAATATGGACAGGAAAGAAACCAGGTTTCTCATTCCTGAAGATTTGGGGATGCTGGGCATATGTTAAACGTTTGGATGGTACCAAACTAGAACCCAAATCGAATAAGTGCCTATTTGTAGGTTATCCTAAGGAAACTAAAGGATATTATTTCTACAACCCATAAGAGAACAAAATATTTGTTGCTCTTCATGCAGTTTTCCTAGAAAAGGAATTCATGAATTTAGTGATAAGTGGGAGGAAAGTAGAACTCGATGAAAATCGGAGTGATACTGTTCCTGGAACTGACCGCCTCACGGAACACGAACAGTCTATCAGGGATGAGACTGTTCCATAATCTTCTAATACACAAGAACCAAGTAAGTCGGAGAGAGTCAGAAAATAACCTGAGAGGTATGGGTTTCTGATCTCACCTCATGTAGACATTAATCTCATTATGGAAGATGAACCAGCTATGTATGAGGAAGCGATACAAGGTATCGAATCCATTTTATGGCAAGAAGCCCTAAATTCTTAAATGGATTCCATGTATACCAACCAAGTTTGGACACTGGTTGATGTATCAGAAGGCATTAAGCCTATTGGTTGTAAATGTGTCTTCAAAAGGAAGACATACATGGAAGGCAAAATACAAACATACAAAGCTAGGCTTGTAGCTAAAGGTTATGTCGATTATGAAGAAACGTTTTCACTTGTTGCCTTGATTAAATCCATTCGGATTATGCTTGATATTGTTGCATATTTCGATTATGAAATATGGCAGATGGATGTCAAAACCGCTTTCCTTAACGGAAACCTTTTGGAGGATGTTTATATGCAAAAACCTGATGGTTTTGTCGTACCAAAACATGCAAACAAGGTTTGCAAGTTAAACCGATCCATTTATGGATTAAAGCAAGCATCGCGTACTTGGAACCAACGTTTTGAGGAGATCATAAAAGAATATGGTTTCATTCAAAATGAAGATGATTCTTGTGTATATAAGAAGGTTAGTGGGATCGCACTGACATTTAATGTTCTATACATTGATGATGTATTACTTCTTGGCAATGACATTCCCATGCTACAATCGGTGAAAGCTTGGCTTTCATTAAAATTCTCCGTGAAAGACTTGGGAGAGGCAGCCTTAATTCTTGGAATAAGGATCTACCAGGATAGATCTAGAAAGCTGTTGGCACTCTCCCCGAGCTCGTACATTGAAAAAGTGTTGAAGAGATTCAACATGGATCAGTTTAAGAGGGGGCTGCTTCCGGTGTCACATGGGATCTCTATTGAATGATATATTACATTAAACTCAAGATGAGAGAGATGCAATGATTCGAATCCCGTATCCTTCTGCAATCGGATCGATCATGTACGCGACATGATGTCTCATATGCTTTGAGCATGTGACCGGTGCGTAATCACACGCGTAAAACGCAAGCACATGTATCGTTCAAGTAGTATAAAAATTATCGATCCCACAAGGACTTAATACCTAATATATTAATTTAATTAGGTCAAATGATTACTAGTATCTAACAATTTGATTGATTGATTTGAAATGGTGATGATTCTAAATTTAAAAAAAAACAAGTGAATAAAATTACGCAAAAATAGGTTGAGGAAAATTCAAATTTATAAAACTATACAGGGTTGTGATTTCTTCCAATATCTAATTAAAAATGAAGTGGTTATTTTATGTTTGTGTAATATATCGGTTTACTAACCTGGAACATGAAATTATGCAAAAGCCTCTCTCGATGGTCAGATGCAAATACCCAATATAACCCAATTGAACCATATGTCTATGTCAACCAAATTACCTGGATTCATTAAGATTAAGTTCCAATTGTGGTTACCCCCGCCCGACAAGTATATGTCTATCCTGTAAGGAAATCTATTAAAGGGTTATCTATCCTCAAGGAAGATCATGGGCTACTAAGTCTAAGGCTGAAACCTAAAATTCCTTTGTCAATTTTATTTTAGATTTACCAGATCAATCTTATTAATGGCTAGTTAACAAGACGCATTAAGCTTAAGACTTAATAAGTAAACCTTTAAATTACGCAAACTATAAAATAACCCAATATAAACCAGTGATATTAGAATTCATCACAACCCTAGATAACTAACTTAGTTACGACGCATAACTAGGGCTAGTAAAAACTTAAAAGTAAAAGACTAAATAAAATGCTGAAAAGTAAATGAAGAAAATTACAATAAAAGAAAATGCTAGGGCTAGAGGATATACTTTTATCACTACTATTTTAGATATCTTCCTTAATATAATATATTAACTTGTGTAATATTACCAACCAGCTATATAGGCGGTAAACCTGATTAAGTCAAATTAAGTCCATAAACCAGCCATATAGGCGGAAATTACCAACCGACAAACCAGGCGGTATCCATGCTTAGTCAAATTAAAACCAATTTAATATCAATTACCACCGGCCATATAGCGGTATCCTTGTTAAGTGAAATTTTAAATAGTTAATATATTATAATTAGGGAGATTAATCTAAATAACAGTAATAAAAGTTTTACCTTTCACCCTAGTAGTGGGAAGTTACCTCCTAATGTTGAATAGTAAAAATTGAAAAAGTAAAGAAAGTAAATTATTATTACAAAACGTAATTAAAATTAATTACAAAACTGAGATTAAAGAAATTAGATATAAAACTTCATTCATATTTACATCAAAGAATTCAGAGAGAAAGGTACATCTGAAACTAAAACCTCGAGCTGAATTTATAGACCTCGGTAACGTGTGCATGTCACGACTCGCGGTTCGCATCGCGATGCGCCACATGTCGCGCTCTGGTTGGCTGCTTCAAATTCTTATCCGATGATGTGGCAATGTGGATAATTGACTTAATAATTGTGCTGATGTGGTGATGACGTGGCAACACGTGGCGAAAAAGATTGTCGGCATTGTAGGATTGTGACACGTGGCACGCTGTGATTGGCTGATGATAACGTGGCGCTGATGTGGCGAGTTGACTCGGTCTACTACTAATGTGGATGATGACATGGCTGACACATGGAGTGACACGGGGGGACACATGGCGATATGACACATGGCACGACGCACCTTACCAAGTCAAACTTTTCAGATTCTGACACGTGTCCCCTGGCGCACGTTAGCAGCGCCATATGAGACTGTTCCATAATCTTCTAATACACAAGAACCAAGTAAGTCGGAGAGAGTCAGAAAATAACCTGAGAGGTATGGGTTTCTGATCTCACCTCATGTAGACATTATCTCATTATGGAAGATGAACCAGCTATGTATGAGGAAGCGATACAAGGTATCGAATCCATTTTATGGCAAGAAGCCCTAAATTCTTAAATGGATTCCATGTATACCAACCAAGTTTGGACACTGGTTGATGTATCAGAAGGCATTAAGCCTATTGGTTGTAAATGTGTCTTCAAAAGGAAGACATACATGGAAGGCAAAATACAAACATACAAAGCTAGGCTTGTAGCTAAAGGTTATGTCGATTATGAAGAAACGTTTTCACTTGTTGCCTTGATTAAATCCATTCGGATTATGCTTGATATTGTTGCATATTTCAATTATGAAATATGGCAGATGGATGTCAAAACCGCTTTCCTTAACGGAAACCTTTTGGAGGATGTTTATATGCAACAACCTGATGGTTTTGTCGTACCAAAACATGCAAACAAGGTTTGCAAGTTAAACCGATCCATTTATGGATTAAAGCAAGCATCGCGTACTTGGAACCAACGTTTTGAGGAGATCATAAAAGAATATGGTTTCATTCAAAATGAAGATGATTCTTGTGTATATAAGAAGGTTAGTGGGATCGCACTGACATTTAATGTTCTATACATTGATGATGTATTACTTCTTGGCAATGACATTCCCATGCTACAATCGGTGAAAGCTTGGCTTTCATTAAAATTCTCCGTGAAAGACTTGGGAGAGGCATCCTTTATTCTTGGAATAAGGATCTACCAGGATAGATCTAGAAAGCTGTTGGCACTCTCTCAGTTTAAGAGGGGGCTGCTTCCGGTGTCACATGGGATCTCTATTGAAGTATATATTACATTAAACTCAAGATGAGAGAGATGCAATGATTCGAATCCCGTATCCTTCTGCAATCGGATCGATCATGTACGCGACATGATGTCTCATATGCTTTGAGCATGTGACCGGTGCGTAATCACACGCGTAAAACGCAAGCGCATGTATCGTTCAAGTAGTATAAAAAGTCTCGATCCCACAAGGACTTAATACCTAATCTATTAATTTAATTAGGTCAAATGATTACTAGTATCTAACAATTTGATTGATTGATTTGAAATGGTGATGATTCTAAATTTAAAAAAAAACAAGTGAATAAAATTACGCAAAAATAGGTTGAGGAAAATTCAAATTTATAAAAATATACAGGGTTGTGATTTCTTCCAATATCTAATTAAAAATGAAGTGGTTATTTTATGTTTGTGTAATATATCGGTTTACTAACCTGGAACATGAAATTATGCAAAAGCCTCTCTCGATGGTCAGATGCAAATACCCAATATAACCCAATTGAACCATATGTCTATGTCAACCAAATTACCTGGATTCATTAAGATTAAGTTCCAATTGTGGTTACCCCCGCCCGACAAGTATATGTCTATCCTGTAAGGAAATCTATTAAAGGGTTATCTATCCTCAAGGAAGATCATGGGCTACTAAGTCTAAGGCTGAAACCTAAAATTCCTTTGTCAATTTTATTTTAGATTTACCAGATCAATCTTATTAATGGCTAGTTAACAAGATGCATTAAGCTTAAGACTTAATAAGTAAACCTTTAAATTACGCAAACTATAAAATAACCCATATAAACCAGTGATATTAGAATTCATCACAACCCTAGATAACTAACTTAGTTACGACGCATAACTAGGGCTAGTAAAAACTTAAAAGTAAAAGACATAAAATAAAATGCTGAAAAGTAAATGAAGAAAATTACAATAAAAGAAAATGCTAGGGCTAGAGGATATACTTTTATCACTACTATTTTAGATATCTTCCTTAATATAATATATTAACTTGTGTAATATTACCAACCAGCTATATAGGCGGTAACCTGATTAAGTCAAATTAAGTCCATAAACCAGCCATATAGGCGGAAATTACCAACCGACCAACCAGGCGGTATCCATGCTTAGTCAAATTAAAACCAATTTAATATCAATTACCAACCGGCCAATATAGCGGTATCCTTGTTAAGTGAAATTTTAAATAGTTAATATATTATAATTAGGGAGATTAATCTAAATAACAGTAATAAAAGTTTTACCTTTCACCCTAGTAGTGGGAAGTTACCTCCTAATGTTGAATAGTAAAAATTGAAAAAGTAAAGAAAGTAAATTATTATTACAAAACGTAATTAAAATTAATTACAAAACTGAGATTAAAAGAAATTAGATATAAAACTTCATATTTACATCAAAGAATTCAGAGAGAAAGGTACATCTGAAACTAAAACCTCGAGCTGAATTTATAGACCTCGGTAACGTGTGCATGTCACGACTCGCGGTTCGCATTGCGATGCGCCACATGTCACGCTCTGGTTGGCTGCTTCAAATTCTTATCCGATGACGTGGCAATGTGGATAATTGACTTAATAATTGTGCTGATGTGGTGATGACGTGGCAACACGTGGCGAAAAAGATTGTCGGCATTGTAGGATTGTGACACGTGGCACGCTGTGATTGGCTGATGATAACGTGGCGCTGATGTGGCGAGTTGACTCGGTCTACTACTAATGTGGATGATGACATGGCTGACACATGGAGTGACACGGGGGGACACATGGCGATATGACACATGGCACGACGCACCTTACCAAGTCAAACTTTTCAGATTCTGACACGTGTCCCCTGGCGCACGTTAGCAGCTCATGGCGCATGTTAGGCGTCGCGACGCACAAAATTACCAAATTGCCCTTTTGTCTATTTTTCACTGTTTTGGCCTCAAATCACCTCCAGGGAGTCCTCAAACTTTATTTATCTACAAAATAACACAAAACACATCAAAATATTCACAAAACTCGAGAAACTATACAAAATATTAAGTTAAATGAGTGGGAAATAGTGATATAATTACTACTCATCACACCCCCAAACCTAATATTTTGCTAGTCCTCGAGCAAACCACAGAATAAAATAACATAAACATCTTTAAAATAAAATTTAACTAAGCCACTTTCGTAGGGATCACGGTTACATTTAGCGTATGCAACAAGCCTTTAAACCCCTAGGTGTCCCTAGTGGACGAGTTGTAGTCTTTTGAGGGTTTACAACAATGATACCCACAAACATTGTAAAAAAGTAAAAAGGTAGTGAAACTAATGCACACAAAAGCAAAAAGACAAGAGAAAAGAGAATAAAGAAGTTAGTGACTAATCAGGTAAAACTTCTACTCCAAGTTACCAGTTGTTTTGTTTCTTTCTAAATTACCGAATAAGTAAATTCTCTGATTATATTTACCATTCTCCATATACATAGCCAACAAAATATTAATCAACTAATTTTTTCCCACAACAGTCACAAGTGCAGTTGATAAGAGTGTAATATTTTTTTCCTAAAGTTTTATCAGAATTCACACCTTTTTGCAGCAAAGGAATAATTTTTCTGATTTTTCTGATTTTTTCTGATTTTTTTTTTTTTTTTTTAATTATTTATATACAATATCTTCCATCTATGTAGCGAGTGTTGGGTCGGTGGCTCCCAAACCAGTTGGCTTTAGGGCACCAGGTGTTAAGACACCCCTACAGACTTAATTACTCAGACTTCAGATATATATATTTTTGCAGAATCTTTGATCCATGTAGCGAGCTTTGGGCCAGTGACTCCCAAACCAGTTTGCTTTAGGGCACTAGGTGTTGAAACACCCTTACAGACTTAATAACTCGGATCTCAGATGTTTTTTTTGTTTTTTTTACTCCATTGCTTTTTGAGATGCTTCATCCAATTAATCTAGAGCACTGAATATTACAAACTTTTCAATTACAGCTTATGTCCGTATGTTACCATGCATGTTGATAATACATGCCAACTGAGCAAATGAAGATCCATTTTAGTCAATTTTATGGAGAATTTACAAATTAAATAATTCAAAAGGAAATAAACAAAAATTAACTTCTTTCGAAAATGGGTTGAAATACATATCAGGAATGGGAACTCCTTACACAGCTATCTCTCACCAATTTCACCTTTTTAGTCAAAATAAAAACAAAAAAGCAAAATATTTTTGTAATTTTTGAAACTTTTTCAACTTTTTTGTATTTTTCGAAAAGTTTTGGACTAAAAATAAAAACAACACACAACTAAAAAAAAGATATTGATCAACTAATTCCCTCCCCCAAACCTAAATGAGACATTTTCCCCAATGTCTTTAACAGTAGAAGAATAGTTTAGAAGATAGTACCTGGTTAACTGAAATTCTACATGAAAAGTTAAAGGTTAAGATCCATATTAATCCGACGCCTCTTACCAGGATCGTCCTCGGACCAATTTATCTTTGAAAGGATATGGTCAATTTGTGGTTCATAAGCTAAGATTTGGTCAATTAGATACGGAGCAGTTCTGGCAGTGGAGATGAGTTTTTTTAAAGGTTATGACACAAACCCATTTCTCAGGGCATCATCAAGAAACACATCAAGAAAATCATAAAATCCTTCAACGTTGTACAGTCTCAGCGGTTTTTCGTGTACGTTTAGGTTCACCCAAGATAACATTGTAAAAATTTCCTCCAATATACCCAAGCCACCTGGAAAAGTAATAAAAGCATCATCACGATTAATCATTTCTACAAATCATGCACGATCAGTTCTTCTCCGTTTGATGGTCCAATAAGATTTGCTTATGCCAATGGTTTTGGGATGATTCCCAAAACATGACTGCCTCCCTCATGTACAGTTTCTGAAACGATCCCCATAAGTCCAAGATTGCCTCCGCCATATACTAAGTGCATATTTCTTGCAGCTAAGACTCGACCCAATTCCTGTGTTACTTCTACGTATTGTGGCTTAACACCAACACTAGTACCACAAAACACACAGATGTTTTCAACTCGTCTTCTTGAAGTGGCTTCCATGTTTTACTCTGGATGTCTTCAAAAGTGCAATGATGAGTTGAATTTCTAACACCTGAAAAGGGTGAGTAAAATAATAGCACTAGTACCTGCCAAATGACAATTATTAGTTAACAGTAAAATAAATCGTGATAGTTAAAAAGGTCTGGATCCTGTTGGAAAAAATAAAAGAAAACAACAAAATAAATTACAATTATTAGGAAAAGACAAAGAGGTATAATATCTACAAATATTTACGGCTTAATTGATGTCTATGCGTCAGGGACAAGCTTCCCATCCAATTTTCTTATAAATTGGCAAAAAGGGTCTTTTTGAGTCAGATTCCCGAGACTTAACTGTTGTCTTTCTTTTTGAAATTGTGTATGTAATTTATGAAAGGCTATCTGAACATTTCCACTGGGATGCATCTCAAGAGTCGAAGATATATCATCTAAAGACTCCTTACCCAAGCCGTCCCTAATGAATTTAATTTTGTCTTCGTAATTATCAGACACCATTCCTAAAGAACGACAACGAGTATTGCAATTCCAACGTGCGCATTTGTAACAAACACCCATTTGCTTAGCTATACGTTTCTTTGCATAGGTGCTTCTTCCAAAACCAGGCACATGTGAAATAAAAGAGTCAGAAGACTCACCTGCCAATCGGACCCGTGCTTTAATAATCCAACAAATATCAGTTTGAATACCTTTGATCATCAGTAGTCTCATCCGTTCCAAGTGAGCTTTGTAGACTTTCATCAGAGATTTTTGAGGGAGAGAAGGAAATTGCTTGTGAAGATTTGTGAGAACTTCTTCCATCTTGAAATGACTTATCCTGCAAAAATTAAACACAAAAAAATAAAACACACCAGATCATAATATATACACAAATTGCATGGGTTGCCTCCCTGCCAGCGCTAAGTTTAACATCGTCAGCTAGACGTGACTTCTCGAATGTTAGGCTGGATCTGCAAGTGTGACACTTTCTTTTTGTCGCTCAAATAATTCTCCCCAGTAGTGCTTGACACGCTGACAGTTAACCTTGAATGTTTCGTTGGTGTTGGGATCCAGTAACTCAACAGCTTCATATGGAAAAACCTGAGTGATCACAAATGGACCTTACCACCTTGATTTCAACTTTCCAGGGAAATGTTTCAACCGTGAATTATACAACAACACTTGCTGCCTTGGTTCCAACTGTCTGTGCACTATTTTTTGATCATGCCATTTCTTGGTCTTTTCTTTGTACAATTTGGCATTCTCATAAGCCTGTAAGTGAAATTCCTCCAATTCGTTGAGTTGGTGGAGTATTTTCTCTCCTACAGCTTGTGGATCAAGATTCAACTTCTTCAGTGTCCAGTACGCCTTGTGTTCAAGCTCAACTGGCAGATGACATGCTTTCCCAAACACCAAACGATATTGGGACATACCAATGGGTGTCTTGTAAGCTGTTCGGTAGTCCCATAATACATCATCCAGTTTTGTTGACCAGTCCCTTCTTGTTGATCCAACAGTTCTTTATATGATTCTTTTAATTTCCCTTTTTGAAACTTCAACCTGTCAATTTGACTGTGGATGATAAGTAGTGGCAACCTTATGAGTAACTCCATATTTGGATATGAGTGCATCAAAGTATCTGTTGTAGAAATGTGAGCTACCATCACTGATAATTGCCCGAGGTGTTCCGAACCGAGTGAAAATATTCTTTTTAAGGAATTTGATCACCACTTTTGAATCATTTGATGGCAGTGCAATTGCTTTTATCATTTATATATTTAACTAATCAAAATACAAAATAATAAAATGCAATTTCATTGCTACATAATTAATTTTTACAAAAACCACAATGTCTTTTACAAATAGTGACGCTATAGGTCATAATTGTCTAACAATACGGACATGTAAAAGTGGTTTTCTCTTGTTGTTCTAGGGCGATAGCAATCTGATTATACCCTGAATATCCATCCAGAAAGAAATAGAACTCATGTGCCACCATTCTGTCCAACATTTGATCAATGAATGGTAGTGGAAAATGGTATTTCCTTGTGGCTTTGTTCAGCTTCCGGTAGTCCATGGATACTCTCCATCCAGTAACTGTTCTGGTTGGAATTAGCTCGTTCTTTTCATTGGTAACCATATTGATTCCTCCTTTCTTCGGCACACACTGCATAAGACTCACCCAAGTGCTATCTGAGATGGGGTAAATGATGCCAGCATCCAACCATTTGATTATTTCTTTCTTCACGACTTCCTTAATGATTGGATTGAGTCTACGTTGATGCTCCACTGTGGGTTTGTATTCATCGTTCATCAGGATCTTGTGCATGCATAATGATGGACTAATGCCTCGAATGTCTGCTATAGTCCAGCCAATGGCTCTTTTGTGCTCTCGTAACACTCTCAGCAACTTTTCTTCCTGCTCCAATGTTAGTGAAGAAGAAATAATAACATGTAATTCAAAAGAGTTTCTAAGAAATGCATACCTGAGATGGCTCGGAAGTAATTTCAGCTCCAGCTGTGGTGGTTCTTCAATCGAAGGCTTGATTCAAACTTTTTTAAAGTTCTAGGATTTCCACTTGTGGTGTCACTTTGAATCGGAATGGTTTGTCAAGGTAGTTAATACATTCCAGGATTTCAGCATCTAGCTCACTGTCAGTCATGTTGATGATGCAAGCTTCAAGTGTATCTGTGGGATTTGTCTCAGTATCTTGAACGATACTATGAACAACATCAATTCTGAAACATTCTTCTTCATTTTCTTCACTCGGGAATTTCACGACTTTGAAAACATTGAAAGTAACTTCTTGGTCCTGAACTTTCATAGTTAGTTCTCCTTTTTGTACATCAATCACAGTTCGTCCTATCGCCAAGAATGGTCTTCCAAGGATGATAGGTACATCTTTGTCTTCTTCCATGTCAAGGATAATGAAATCTGCTGGGCGAATGAGTTTGTGACTTTGACCAGCACATCTTCAACGACTCCTCTCGGAAATGCAAGCAGCGATCAGCAAGTTGCAAAGAGACTGAGGTAGGCATTGCTTCTCCATTTCCAGTTTCCTGTAAATAAGAAATGGCATCAAATTAACACTTGCACCTAAGTCACATAAAGCCTTACCGATGTAGTGTTCTCCAATGGTGCATGGGATAGTGAAACGGCCAGGATCTTTCAACTTCAGGGGAAGTTTCCTTTGAATAATGGCACTGCATTCTTCCATCAATGCTACTGTCTCGTAATCTCCTAATCTCATTTTTCGTGAAAGAATGTCTTTCATGAATTTTACATAGCTGGGCATTTCTTCCAAAGCTTCGACAAATGGGATGTTGATGTGCAGTTTTTTGAAAACCTCCAAGAAATGAGCAAACTGCTTGTCCAGTTTGTTTTTCTGAAGACGCTGAGGAAAATGTGGAGGTGGAATGATTTGATCTTTTTCTTTTTCCTTTGCTTCTTTTTCCTCCATCTGTGGAACTGCATCTTTTGGAAGTTCTTCAATTGTTGCCTTGATTCGAACATCTTTGTTGATTTCAATACCATTTTTCAAAGTAAAGGCTTGACATTGCTCCTTCCCTCGGTTCCTTGAATTTGGTTCTGTATTGCTGGGAAGATTTCCTGTTGTCTGTAACTCTGAGCATTGGCCAGTTATCCAATTTGATTTTCCAGTGCTTTGATGGAAGCATATTGGCTTTGAAATATAGCATCATATGCTGCTTGTTACTTTTTGAACATCTCTGCAATCCAGTCTTTCATTTTTGCTCTTTTTCATGTTTATGGCTTTTGTTCTGTTGCTGGAATCCAGGTGGTGGAAAATTCTTTTACCTGAATTGTTGCTCCATGAAAAATTGGGATGATTCCTCCACCCTGGGTTATAGGTGTTGGAATATGGATTGTTCCTCTGTCTGTTGAAATTGTTGACCTAATTCACCGTCTCTTCAAGTTGGTTTGGTTCTGGTGCTCCTCTATATGGTGAACTTGTGGATCCAGTGGTAAGAGTCTCGATGAATTTTCATATCTGATCCAGCTTGGCGTTGACTACCATATTGGCTCCAACTTCATAAATTCCTTCAATTCTTTGGATCATGCTCCTTTCTGTTGGCCACAAGGAATTTTTGTTGGCCATTTCATCGATTAGGTCCCAGGCTTGATCTTATTCTTTTGCCATTAAAGCTCCTCCAACAGCAGCATCGATTGTGGTTCTCATCAGTCCAGAAAGTCCATTATAGAAAGTTTGGACTTGAAGCCATTTTGGAATCTCATGGTGAGGACATTTCTGGAGCGAATCTTTGTACCTTTCACAAGCTTCGTAGAGAGTTTCCGAGTCTTGTTGTACAAAGGATGTGATGTCATTCCTCAGTTTTCCAGTTATGGCTGGTAGAAAGTACTTTGTAAGAAATTTGGTGGTTAAAGTGTTCCAAGTTGTGATGGAACCTGCTGGTAGTGAATGTAGCCAAACTTTAGCTCTGTCTTTCAAAGAGTATGGAAAAACCCACAGTCTCATTGCTTCTTCAGCTTCTCGGTTGTAATTGAAAGTGCTGCAAACTTCCAGAAAGTTGCTGATGTGAGTATTAGGATCTTCAGTTGCTTTTCCCCCAAAATGCACTGACCTTTGAATCATCTGAATGCATGTTTTGATGCCACACGCATTTGCTGGTAAAGGAGGAAGTTCAATATAAGAAATTAAGCCGTCGACCACCAGAATGGTTCTATCTCGAATGGGTATTAGTGGTGCAACTTCCAGAGGTTCAGGTTCCATGTTAACTAAAGCTTCTTGGCCTTCACGTCTTTCCCTTCTAAACTGTATGATGGTTTTTTCAATTTTCGGGTCAAACGGTCGGAGTTTAAAGCTTCTGGTTCGTCTCATGTAGTTTTTGAGAACCTGAAACACAAGAAAACAGAAATAATAAGTAAAAAGAAATTAGATACAAGTAAAGGTATCTAACCTCAAAACTAATAGTGAAAGATAAATAAGTCCCCGGTAACAGCGCCAGAAACTTGACCGGTGCGTAATCACACGCGTAAAATACAAGCGCACGTATCGTTCAAGTAGTATAAAAATTATCGATCCCACGAGGACTTAATGTTAGACATTATGACCCATAGCGTCACTGTTTTGTAAATGATATTGTATTATTGTACAAAATCAACTATGTGATAATGAAATTGCCTTTTGCCGTTTTGTAAAATTATTTACTTTGATATATTAATGGCAAAAGTCCATATGATTAGTTCCGTATTGAGATGATATGAGACAGTATCAATATAAAAGGTTTAATCATTAAATATCCCTAGTCGGAGTATTATCGAGATCGGACATCGATAATGCGGAATAGACTAGTATTGCACTTGTGCGAGTTGTGATGGCACAACGGCATAGTTATCATATATTTAAGTATTGGATACTTATGCAAGTGCGATAGGAGGTTGTGTTTTACCGATGGTACGGAAAACAGCTTCGCTCTGGACAGACCCCGCAGAATCCCATTGGTAGTATGTCTGCGTGTCTATAGGGGGCCGCCTCAGGGTAGATGTATATGGTCTTAACCTGAGACTTGCATCGCTAGTACTTGCGACAATCGGTAAACTTTGGTTGTGGTGGTTCGGGGCTTTAACCGGTTCTGTGTACGCCTCTTCTGGGTTTATCGAGAATCGTAGTGTACTGGATGTGATGTCAAGATGGAAGTATCACTTCAGACATATGGAGATGATGATCACGCAGGATACAGAACTAGTACTCTATAAAAGGTTGCAACCGTCGGGACAATATGACCAGGTCAGGATTGTCCGATTTAAAGAGACTAGTTGTTTGATGTCCGATATATGTTTCGTACGGGGCAGACACATTTCCAGCCCCAGGCCTAACATGTGATCGTCCGATACTGGATCGATGTACGCGATACTACGGTATACTACGCTTGATAAAGATCTAATATTCCAGTAAGAATATTTCTGGAGAATTGGGTAGGCATGGCGCTTTGCTAGAAGCCAACCTTGTCTTGTAAATCGGTAAAAACGTAGTACGAGGTACCTACGTGTTTGGATTATCCAACGACCGTATTTACTGCCAACATATCCGGAGATCTCTTGGGTCGCTTCCTGAAGATTCACCTATGATGTTTGATTCGAACTTTATTAATCTTGGATTAATTGCGGAGAAACTTTATCTTGGATAAAATGCCTTATTAGGAGAGAGAACGATTAATTTGGAATTAATCGATAAAATAATATATTCGATATATTAACGAAATTAGATTTCGACGCGGAATTAAAATCAGATTTTAATTCGGGCAAACGAATTAATTTAGAATTAATTCATTAGCGATGTGAATAGTAATTTCGCTAGGCGTAATTATTTAATTTACGTCGCGACGGAAATTCGTTAATTCGGAATTAGCGAAACCGAGCCCGAAAGTATTTGCGGACACATTCGTATTTTGAAACGCGTGGGACCCGCAAATCACATCGCGAAGTCTCATCAATTGACACGACTAGTGGATGGATGTATCTAGTCACCTTTATGGGATGATACATTGTCACTATTCTCTATGTAAGTTGATAAGGCCATTTAATGGTTTTTGGGAGGGAAAAAACTTTTACACGGTTTTTGAAGGGTTTTATTTACCAAAATATTTTGGTAATTGTTCTTCACTCATCATTTCACGTTTTGGAAACAAGAAAAGAGAAAAGAAAACCAAAAGTCTCTCCTCCATCTTCTTCTCCTTGCTCACGCCGTGAGCTTCAAACAAGGGCAGAAAATTGTTTTCATCTTCTCCTTTTTTTGCTAGCACAATGAGGGATCAAAGGAGGTGATAGGGAAACAACCTTGGAGCTTGGAATACAAGAAGACTTGAAACTTCTCTCACTCTTGCTCTTGGCCGAAACTTCCACTTGAAGACTCAAGGATTCTCCTCATCATTTTCGTCACAAGCTTTGTAAGTATGATTCCGCCATGCTTCAAGCTTTGCATGTATAAAATGTGTATTTCTTTGGCTTATACTTTCTTTGGGACTAATTATAGAAACCTACAATGGTATCATGGAGCCATGTTTAAGCATGAAATACATTAGGGTTAATTTGGGGAAAATTGATTGAAGCATGTTCTTGTGAAATTTGTTGCTAAAGTATGCTTATATGTATGATATATGATATAATACATGATCAATTCGTTGAGTTGGTGGAGTCTTTTCTCTCCTACAGCTTGTGGATCAAGATTCAACTTCTTCAGTGTCTAGTACGCCTTGTGTTCAAGCTCAACTGGCAGATGACATGCTTTCCCAAACACCAAACGATATTGGGACATACCAATGGGTGTCTTGTAAGCTGTTCGGTAGTTCCATAATACATCATCCAGTTTTGTTGACCAGTCCCTTCTTGTTGATCCAACAGTTCTTTATAGGATTCTTTTAATTTCCCTTTTTGAAACTTCAACCTATCAATTTGACTGTGGATGATAAGCAGTGGCAACCTTATGAGTAACTCCATATTTGGATATGAGTGCATCAAAGTATCTGTTGTAGAAATGTGAGCTACCATCACTGATAATTGCCCGAGGTGTTCCGAACCGAGTGAAAATATTCTTTTTAAGGAATTTGATCACCACTTTTGAATCATTTGATGGCAGTGCAATTGCTTTTATCATTTATATACTTAACTAATCAAAATACAAAATAATAAAATGCAATTTCATTGCTACATAGTTAATTTTTACAAAAACCACAATGTCTTTTACAAATAGTGACGCTATAGGTCATAATTGTCTAACAATACGGACATGTAAAAGTGGTTTTCTCTTGTTGTTCTAGGGCGATAGCAATCTAATTATACCCTGAACAGCCATCCAGAAAGAAATAGAAATCATGTGCCACCAGTCTGTCCAACATTTGATCAATGAATGGTAGTG
This sequence comes from Zanthoxylum bungeanum, assembly GCA_019454045.1. NCBI lineage: Eukaryota > Viridiplantae > Streptophyta > Magnoliopsida > Sapindales > Rutaceae > Zanthoxylum > Zanthoxylum bungeanum. The sequence continues at coordinate 17,387 of SKCR01006447.1, forward strand.
GAAAATGGTATTTCCTTGTGGCTTTGTTCAGCTTCCGGTAGTCCATGGATACTCTCCATCCAGTAACTGTTCTGGTTGGAATTAGCTCGTTCTTTTCATTGGTAACCATATTGATTCCTCCTTTCTTCGGCACACACTGCATAAGACTCACCCAAGTGCTATCTGAGATGGGGTAAATGATGCCAGCATCTAACCATTGATTATTTCTTTCTTCACGACTTCCTTAATGATTGGATTGAGTCTACGTTGATGCTCCACTGTGGGTTTGTATTCATCGTTCATCAGGATCTTGTGGCATGCATAATGATGGACTAATGCCTCGAATGTCTGCTATAGTCCAGCCAATGGCTCTTTTGTGTTCTCGTAACACTCTCAGCAACTTTTCTTCCTGCTCCAATGTTAGTGAAGAAGAAATAATAACATGTAATTCAAAAGAGTTTCCAAGAAATGCATACCTGAGATGGCTCGGAAGTAATTTCAGCTCCAGCTGTGCTGGTTCTTCAATCGAAGGCTTGATTCAAACTTTTTTAGCAGTTCTAGGATTTCCACTTGTGGTGTCACTTTGAATCGGAATGGTTTGTCAAGGTAGTTAATACATTCCAGGATTTCAGCATCTAGCTCACTGTCAGTCATGTTGATGATGCAAGCTTCAAGTGTATCTGTGGGATTTGTATCAGTATCTTGAACGATACTATGAACAACATCAATTCTGAAACATTCTTCTTCATTTTCTTCACTCGGGAATTTCATGACTTTGAAAACATTGAAAGTAACTTCTTGGTCCTGAACTTTCATAGTTAGTTCTCCTTTTTGTACATCAATCACAGTTCGTCCTATCGCCAAGAATGGTCTTCCAAGGATGATAGGTACATCTTTGTCTTCTTCCATGTCAAGGATAATGAAATCTGCTGGGCGAATGAGTTTGTTGACTTTGACCAGCACATCTTCAACGACTCCTCTCGGAAATGCAAGCATTCGATCAGCAAGTTGCAAAGAGACTGAGGTAGGCATTGCTTCTCCAATTTCCAGTTTCCTGTAAATAAGAAATGGCATCAAATTAACACTTGCACCTAAGTCACATAAAGCCTTACCGATGTAGTGTTCTCCAATGGTGCATGGGATAGTGAAACGGCCAGGATCTTTCAACTTCAGGGGAAGTTTCCTTTGAATAATGGCACTGCATTCTTCCATCAATGCTAGTCTCGTAATCTCCTAATCTCATTTTTCGTGAAAGAATGTCTTTCATGAATTTTACATAGCTGGGCATTTCTTCCAAAGCTTCGACAAATGGGATGTTGATGTGCAGTTTTTTGAAAACCTCCAAGAAATGAGCAAACTGCTTGTCCAGTTTGTTTTTCTGAAGACGCTGAGGAAAATGTGGAGGTGGAATGATTTGATCTTTTTCTTTTTCCTTTGCTTCTTTTTCCTCCATCTGTGGAACTGCATCTTTTGGAAGTTCTTCAATTGTTGCCTTGATTCGAACATCTTTGTTGATTTCAATACCATTTTTCAAAGTAAATGCTTGACATTGCTCCTTCCCTCGGTTCCTTGAATTTGGTTCTGTATTGCTGGGAAGATTTCCTGTTGGTCTGTAACTCTGAGCATTGGCCAGTTATCCAATTTGATTTTCCAGTGCTTTGATGGAAGCATATTGGCTTTGAAATATAGCATCATATGCTGCTTGTTACTTTTTGAACATCTCTGCAATCCAGTCTTTCATTTCTGGCTCTTTTTCATGTTTATGGCTTTTGTTCTGTTGCTGGAATCCAGGTGGTGGAAAATTCTTTTACCCTGAATTGTTGCTCCATGAAAAATTGGGATGATTCCTCCACCCTGGGTTATAGGTGTTGGAATATGGATTGTTCCTCTGTCTGTTGAAATTGTTGACCTAATTCACCGCCTCTTCAAGTTGGTTTGGTTCTGGTGCTCCTCTATATGGTGAACTTGTGGATCCAGTGGTAAGAGTCTCCATGAATTTTCATATCTGATCCAGCTTGGCGTTGACTACCATATTGGCTCCAACTTCATAAATTCCTTCAATTCTTTGGATCATGCTCATTTCTGTTGGCCACAAGGAATTTTTGTTGGCCATTTCATCGATTAGGTCCCAGGCTTGATCTTATTCTTTTGCCATTAAAGCTCCTCCAACAGCAGCATCGATTGTGGTTCTCATCAGTCCAGAAAGTCCATTATAGAAAGTTTGGACTTGAAGCCATTTTGGAATCTCATGGTGAGGACATTTCTGGAGCGAATCTTTGTACCTTTCACAAGCTTCGTAGAGAGTTTCCGAGTCTTGTTGTACAAAGGATGTGATGTCATTCCTCAGTTTCCAGTTATGGCTGGTAGAAAGTACTTTGTAAGAAATTTGGTGGTTAAAGTGTTCCAAGTTGTGATGGACCCTGCTGGTAGTGAATGTAGCCAAACTTTAGCTCTGTCTTTCAAAGAGTATGGAAAAACCCACAGTCTCATTGCTTCTTCAGCTTCTCGGTAGTAATTGAAAGTGCTGCAAACTTCCAGAAAGTTGCTGATGTGAGTATTAGGATCTTCAGTTGCTTTTCCCCCAAAATGCACTGACCTTTGAATCATCTGAATGCATGTTTTGATGCCACACGCATTTGCTGGTAAAGGAGGAAGTAAAATATAAGAAATTAAGCCGTCGACCACCGGAATGGTTCTATCTCGAATGGGTATTAGTGGTGCAACTTCCAGAGGTTCAGGTTCCATGTTAACTAAAGCTTCTTGGCCTTCACGCCTTTCCCTTCTAAACTGTCTGATGGTTTTTTCAATTTTCGGGTCAAACGGTCGGAGTTTAAAGCTTCTGGTTCGTCTCATATAGTTTTTGAGAACCTGAAACACAAGAAAACAGAAATAATAAGTAAAAAGAAATTAGATACAAGTAAAGGTATCTAACCTCAAAACTAATAGTGAAAGATAAATAAGTCCCCGGCAACAGCGCCAGAAACTTGACCGGTGCGTAATCACACGCGTAAAATGCAAGCGCACGTATCGTTCAAGTAGTATAAAAAGTATCGATCCCACGAGGACTTAATGTTAGACATTATGACCCATAGCATCACTGTTTTGTAAATGATATTGTATTATTGTACAAAATCAACTATGTGATAATGAAATTGCCTTTTGCCGTTTTGTAAAATTATTTACTTTGATATATTAATGGCAAAAGTCCATATGATTAGTTCCGTATTGAGATGATATGAGACAGTATCAATATAAAAGGTTTAATCATTAAATATCCCTAGTCGGAGTATTATCGAGATCGGACATCGCTAATGCGGAATAGACTAGTATTGCACTTGTACGAGTTGTGATGGCACAACGGCATAGTTATCATATATTTAAGTATTGGATACTTATGCAAGTGCGATAGGAGGTTGTGTTTTACCGATGGTACGGAAAACAGCTTCGCTCTGGACAGACCCCGCGGAATCCCATTGGTAGTATGTCTGCGTGTCTATGGGAGGCCGCATCAGGGTAGATGTATATGGTCTTAACCTGAGACTTGCATCGCTAAACTGCGACAATCGGTAAACTTTGGTTTGTGGGGTTCGGGGCTTTAACCGGTTCTGTGTACGCCTCTTCTGGGTTTATCGAGAATCGTAGTGTACTGGATGTGATGTCAAGATGGAAGTATCACTTCAGACATATGGAGATGATGATCACGCAGGATACAGAACTAGTACTCTATAAAAGTGTGCAACCGTCGGGACAATATGACCAGGTCAGGATTGTCCGATTTAAAGAGACTAGTTGTTTGATGTCCGATATATGTTTCGTACGGGGCAGACACATTTTTAGCCCCAGGCCTAACATGTGATCGTCCGATACTGGATCGATGTACGCGATACTACGGTATACTACGCTTGATAAAGATCTAATATTCCAGTAAGAATATTTCTGGAGAATTGGGTAGGCATGGCGCTTTGCTAGAAGCCAACCTTGTCTTGTAAATCGGTAAAAAACGTAGTACGAGGTACCTACGGTTTGATTAATCCAACGACCGTATTTACTGCCAACATATCCGGAGATCTCTTGGGTCGCTTCCTGAAGATTCACCTATGATGTTGATTCGAACTTTATTAATCTTGGATTATTACGGAGAAACTTTATCTTGGATATAAAATGCCTTATTAGGAGAGAGAACGATTAATTTGGAATTAATCGATAAAAAATATATTCGATATATTAAACGAAATTAGATTTCGACGCGGAATTAAAATCAGATTTTAATTCGGGCAAACGAATTATTTAGAATTAATTCATTAGCGATGTGAATAGTAATTTCGCTAGGCGTAATTATTTAATTTACGTCGCGACGGAAATTCGTTAATTCGGAATTAGCGAAACCGAGCCCGAAAGTATTTGCGGACACATTCGTATTTGAAACGAGTGGGACCCGCAAATCACATCGCGAAGTCTCATCACTTGACACGACTAGTGGATGGATGTATCTAGTCACCTTTATGGGATGATACATTGTCACTATTCTCTATGTAAGTTGATAAGGCCATTTAATGGTTTTTGGGAGGGAAAAACCTTTACACGGTTTTTGAAGGGTTTTATTTACCAAAATATTTTGGTAATTGTTCTTCACTCATCATTTCACGTTTTGGAAACAAGAAAAGAGAAAAGAAAACCAAAAGTCTCTCCTCCCTCTTCTTCTCCTTGCTCACGCCGTGAGCTTCAAACAAGGGCAGAAAATTGTTTTCATCTTCTCCTTTTTTTGCTAGCACAATGAGGGATAAAAGGAGGTGATAGGGAAACAACCTTGGAGCTTGGAATAAAAGAAGACTTGAAGCTTCTTTCACTCTTGCTCTTGGCCGAAACTTCCACCTTGAAGACTCAAGGATTCTCCTCATCATTTTCGTCACAAGCTTTGTAAGTATGATTCCGCCATGCTTCAAGCTTTGCATGTATAAAATGTCTATTCTTTGGCTTATACTTTCTTTGGGACTAATTATAGAAACCTACGATGGTATCATGGAGCCATGTTTAAGCATGAAATACATTAGGGTTAATTTGGGGAAAATTGATTGAAGCATGTTCTTGTGAAATTTGTTGCTAAAGTATGCTTATATGTATGATATATGATATAAACATGATCAATTTTGAGAAAAATGCATTGGATGATTTTTCCCCAAAATGGTTGTCTTGGCCGAATGTGGAGGTGCTTCCACTGGTTGGAATTTTCATGCACAATTTTCTTAGATGACTTAAGCATGATTATATGTATGATATATGATGTAATACATGATCAATTTTGAGAAAAATGCATTGGATGATTTTTCCCCAAATTGTTGCTTGACCGAATGTGGAGGTCTTCCACTAGATTGGAATTTTCATGCACAAGTTCATTAGATGACTTAAGCATGATATATGTATGATATATGATGTAAACATGATCAATTTGAGAAAAATGCATTGGATGATTTTTTCCCCAAAATGTTGCTTGACCGAAAATGGAGGTCCTTGCACTGAATGTAATTTCTGTTGCAAGTTCATTAGATGACTTAAAACGTATACGGGATTTAGATTAGTGATTCAATTGGATTGAAAAACAAATCGAACGCAAAAATCC
>SKCR01006448.1:0-25164 GCA_019454045.1 Zanthoxylum bungeanum
GACCTCGATTTTTAGATTACCATCCAAATATTCAAGATCAAGTTCGAAGAGCATATCTATGCAAGGGTCTTTGTCAACCAAGAAATTATGATTTTCCTACTAGAAAATTTGGAAAGTATGAGAGAAGATTTGTGAAAATTTGTATGTTTTTATTTATATTTAATTTTCATAATTTTGCCCCCACTGATTTGATTTTCTGGATACGCCACTGCTGCTAAACCCTTGTGATAGTTTTTCTATGAAGTTTATATTGCCTGAAAGTTTAGATTACAATTCAGGTTGTGGTCTGATCTGATAAGCAATTTGTGAACCTTATGTACCTCAACAGGGAAGAAAAGTCAAAACTAAGATTACAATAACACTGCATTTCAGCTGAGAATTGCCACCTGATGATCCATCCTTGTGAAATTTCTCTTGGGATTCCTTAATCTAACATCAGTAGATTCAAGTTTGAAGCTTTTGAAGACGTTATGCTTGCGCAGAATATATCCATGTCCCTAATAATGTGTATGCAGATGAATAGTTGTTTCAGTATAGATTTCTTTTCCTTTTGTATTTGTAACATACGAGGTTGTTGTTGTTGTTTGATTACTGTCTTACATTTGTATATTTCCCAGTTCTTCTTTAACTGATCAATGTGCTTATTGATTATTAATCCCAAAGCACAGTTCGTCTCTAAATTGTGTTTTAAGCCTGAAATGCGGACAGAATTGGAGGAGCTAAAGAGAACTGAATGTGAACTACAAGATCGCCTGGAAGAGGAAAAAAATCAACTTATTGAAGGGGAGAAATTACGGAAAAAGATGCATAATACTATTCTGGTACTGTTCTTAAAATCGATAACACTGATTTGTACGAAAAATGAAGGCATTATATCGTGAGCATAGAAATAAAGAGATATGTATTTTTTTTTATGTTGTACTTTTTTAAACATTCTAAAGTTTATATAATAAAATTTTTATTTTATTATTGTTGTATTTATTTTATAATTTTACTAATATTAATGATATTGTTTAAAATAAAATTAATTTCTTAAAAAATTAAACAATAACAATTTTATAAAAAAAAAGAAGAAATTTCGTAGGAAATTAAAAACGGAAAATATAAAAGGATTTCGTCTCCAATTAGAGACGAACTTACCGTTTCTGAATAAAAACGGAAAAATCGTATCTTTTTACGTTTCTAATTAGTGACCTAATTAGAGACGGAATTTTATTCCGTCGCTAAATAGAGACGGAATTTTCCATCGCTAAATGTAGCCACGGAATTAACATTTCCGTCGCTATATCTTTTGCGACCAAGAAAATAGAGACGAAAAAATTTCATCTCTATTCCGTCGCTACCTATCCTGTTGCGACGGATTAGCGACAAATTTTTCCATCTCTACTTCACAGTTTTCTTGTAGTGGACATCTTCACCTAAAAATCATCTATATAGACCAATGGGCTTCCCGAAGAGAGAGAATTGGAAGAATCGACAAAAATTGAAAACACATATAGAAACTTTAATTAAGAAAAAAGTCACAGACATATAAAGAGAGAGGGATAACCCCTAATAAAACTCTACATTTATGCAGGTCCAGAGAAGAGCAATCAACTCATCCCAGGACTCTATTGGACTTCTGTTAAGTCAAACCCAATCAATTGAAAGTAATTAGCACTTTCTCTGACCCATTTTTATCGCCTTCAATTCTAAATTAGAATTGAAATAATTTTTTTTTAAAAAAATAAGACCTTTAACCATTAGTTATTTGTTAAAAAAAATTATAGATAGACCGCTTAGTCCACCTTGACTAAGAAATTAGAATTTAAGTAAATATGATTGTAAATAATGATAAAAGAAAAACACTGATGCATATCTTTAATTCACAAAATTAAGTTGTTATTAGTATACGTAGGTAACATAGATCGGATCAAAAGTTGTGTCATCACTCATTTCATCCCAAGTTATTTGGATATTCCAAATTCAGTAGCAGACATATATACACAATGTTGCTCTCAAGGCTTCGGCGCAAATAGATGTGCATGCGGGTGTTGTATTTTTTAATTATTTTATCTGATTAATTAAGTTATTATTTGATGGGATAATTGATTTTTATAAGAGTGCATGATCTGTCACTTAGATGTGTCCTGCAAATAGCATTGTCATGCCACGTATCTACTTCAATGGTTAGGTGGCAGAAGGCTTAAAATTTAATTGTTAGGTTATGCGTTCGAATTTAGAGATATTTTTTTTTAAGAATCTGAGATAATCAGAGATTTTACATACTCCGTTTAAGCTCGTGTCGGGTAATTTAGTGTCAAGACTTCTAATATTTTCCAAAAAAAAAAAAAAAGATTTATTTATTATTTATTATTTTTATTATATCTAAGGTGTATTTTTAAGTTTGTCATTTGGACGATTGGAGATGTATCTGCTATATATTGCTTACATCAAAGTCATAAATCTCGGATTATACAATTTAAAAGTATGGGGGAAAGTTGATGAAATCATTCTCAAGTCTTTGCTGGTTCTTATAAAACCTTCAAAAGTGGGCAAGTGGTCCGTGGTCAAATGAGATTTCTCTAAAAGTGTTGGGTAAAGTTAAATGTTGAAGGTAGTACCCAGAGAGGAAGCGTGGGATATTTGAATAATATTTATTATTTAATTAAAGTAATGCTTTTGCAAAAAGTATGGGATATGGGAATAATATTTATATTTAATTACTTAGCCTTTTGGAGGGTGTTCAAGTTTTGTTGAAATAAAAAGGTTTTCATAATGTTGAAATTGTCACGGATTCATTGACCATCGTTCATTGCAGGATTAAGTATGTAGAAGATTATTGGGAAGAGTTACATTCTTAATTTTACTATTACGCATATACAATACGTTAAATTAATGTTTCTGTGACTTTTTGGCTCCCATGAGCTCGAGTGACCTTAGTGACACCTGGACATATTTTATCTCTTTATCTCAAAATTTTAAAGGTTATATTCTAGACTGATGGCAAATTCCTTTCCTTGTATTCGAATATAAGGCAAAGTGAAAGGCTTGCTTAATTTAGTTTGGGTATTTAGTTTTTATTGTGAGTGGATCGTTATTGAGTTTGGTCCTATCTTTGGTTTGCCAATAAAACTTTAGTCATCTTTTAAAAAAAATTGTGTAAATGTATTTTTACATACATATATATTTTTTGCAACATATATTATGTATCGACACACATATAATATGATGGCCAGGTGATGATATTTTGATTTGAATTTTTAAATTAAAATTAGTCATCAAAAACTTAGTCTATGGTCTCTGAAACATGCATTAACACCTTTTGTTGTAGCTTTTTGATTCAAACAAAGAGCATAAAATTGCTGAGTAGAATGTAAACAAATACAATCATAAGTAATAAAATTAGCGAGAATCTCCATAAATATGGGTTCAGCATTCTCAACCCTCAGTTTGGAATAGTAATTTAGTAGTATTAAAATTATAGTAGATCATTTAAAAAAAAAAATTATTAAAATGTTTAATTTTGAATCATTCAAACTAGCTAAGGTACGTTTATTAGTGTTGTTACCTGAAAAGTTAGACTTGATGTTCATAGGGTCATTATATATTTTGAGGTCATGGTTAAAAAAAAAAGGAAAAAAGAAAAGGAAAGGAAAGAGAGAAGGGAATTCCTAAAAAAGTCAAAATTATTAGAGCTCTTTAAATTTTGTCCATACATAAATGATTCTTCTTATTTAATTCACTTACATGTAAAAAGACATAAATATACAAGATAAAATAATATTATTATAAAATTGCCATCAAAAAGGGAAAAAAAATGGGAGACTCTTTTTTTCCAGGTTTAAATTTACAAATAAATATTTCCTAAAATATAAATTTTTTCAAGAAAAAATTACATATTATTTGTCACACCCACCCTCTTAGATAGGATAGAGGTGATAGAGAGTCGTGAAATTGATAAAAATTTTCATGTAACATAGCCTATTTCCCTGTAAGAAAAAATGATCAACTTGTAACATCATCATCATCATATACATAGGCATGATCTCCATGATCCACTTACAAAAGAATTATCATTATAAAAGTATACATACACATCATCTACTAATCAAAATAATGTACCCACTATATAAAGGACATAATTAGATCTCTCATAAAAAAAATTAATAATAACAAAAATATTCTCTACTATTGGCACAACCATTATCTCTATTATTATTATTATTATTATTATTATTATTATTATTATTATTATTATTATTATACTATGATTGCCATAAGAAATTAAAATTAAAATTAAAAAATGGCTTTTTTTCCAACTTTGGATTTTCTCATATATTTGATTCTTCCGGCATGAGTATACAAATAAAAATAAAATGCTTAAAAGATCCAAAGATGTAACTCTAAAATTGTGTTATATATGATTTGTCTAATGGGAATTCCTAAAAAAAAAAAAAAAAATGTGTCTGTCATCATAAAAAATTGTAATTGTCCTTAATAAAAAGTAATTATTTTTACGAAAATAAATGAAACTGTCTTTATGAAAAATATCTAATCATTAAAAAAAAAAAAAACACACAATTGCGTTATATATATGAAGATAGCAAGATTGCCTCCAATTCATTTCCTGCGTAACCAAAGGCTTGTGGAGTGTCATTTCTTCTCAATATCACAGGACCGCATAGCCAACAAAATTAATAAACCATGCATAAGTTATTTATTTGAAATAATAGTAATTTATAATTTTTTTCAGCATGGACAATGAAATAATAATCTCTTCCATATATTTTTTATGTGGTCCAAGTAAAGTAGTTGTTTATTATAAGCGAAAACACGATCTTATTTTAATTATCCACTTAGTTATTAAAAAAAAAAATTGTATGTTTAATAAATATGGGTAAAATAGTGATATAAATATTAATAAAGTTAACTTATGATTAAAATTTGGATTAATTAGGAAGAATTTAAAAATATCATGACTAATTAAATGTTTAATGTGGGTGCTCAGATTAAGGCATGTCATCAGGGACACGTGTCAACACACGAGAATCTTTCTCAACACGCCTCCTTAGTAGAACTGATGTGCACATGCAAATGTCAATTAGGAAAATGACACATGTCATAGTACAATAGTACTAGCAGATCGGAGGAGTTATGACTCACTTTTGAAATCTGACTATTCTGAAGTAGTGCCATCACATAATGATGCTACCCCAGACTAAAACTACCCCTTGAGTATGATTCTGAAGTAGCGTTACTCTGGAATGGTATTATTCCAGAGTGATATCATTCTGAATAGAATCACCCTCTTGTCAGTACAATTCAGAGTAAAAAGAATTCCAAAGACTCAAACATTATCCGATTCAAATTGGTTTTGGAGATAGTATATCTCGGAGTACACTGAAAATACTACGACCCAGAGAATTACGAAAAGTTCCGAAATACATCAGAATATCACAGAATACCATAGAAATGATAATATCACATATATCTCAGCCTGATATTAGTAAACTTTAATAAATGATTAGAGCTCTTTAAATTTTGACCATATATAAATGAAAAAAGAAAAGGAAAGGAAAGAGAGAGAAGGGAATTCCTAAAAAGGTCAAAATTATTAGAGCTCTTTAAATTTTGTCCATACATAAATGATTCTTCTCATTTAATTCACTTACATGTGAAAAGACATAAATATACAAGATAAAGTAATATTATTATAAGATTGCCATCAAAAAGGGAAAAAAAATGGGGGGGGGGGGGGGGGGGGGGGACTTTTTTTTTTTTTTCCAGGTTTAAATTTACAAATAAATATTTCCTAAAATATACAATTTTTCAATAAAAAATTACATATTATTTGTCACACCCACCCTCCTAGGGAGGATAGAGGTGATAGTGAGTCGTGTAACTGATAGAGTTTTTACATGGACCATTTCCATGTAAAAAAAAATGATCAACTTGTAACATCATCATCATATACATAAGCAGGATCTCCATGATCCACTTACAAAAGAATTATCATTATAAAAGTATACATACACATCATCTACTAATCAAAATAATGTACCCACTATAAAGGACATAACTAGATCTCTCATAAAAAAAATTAATAATAACAAAAAGATTCTCTACTATTGGCACAACCGTTCTCTCTTTTATTATTATTATTATTATTATTATTATTATTATTATTATTATTATTATTATTATTATTATTTATTATTATTATTATTATTATATTATTATTATTATTATTATTATTATACGATTGCCATAAAAAATTAAAATTAAAATTAAAAAATGGCTTTTTTTGTTCCAACTTTGGATTTTCTCATATATTTGATTCTTCCGGCATGAGTATACAAATAAAAATATAATGCTAAAAAGATCCAAAGATGTAACTCTAAAATCTTGTTATGATTTGTCTAATGGGAACTCCTAAACAAAATAAAAAATTGTGCCTGTCATCATTAAAATTGTAATTGTTCTTAAAAAAAAAGTAATTATTTTTACGAAAATAAATGAAACTGTCTTTATGAAAAATATCTAATCATTAAAAAAAAAAAAAACACAATTGTGTTGTATATATGACGATAGCAAGATTGCCTCCAATTCATTTCATGCGTAGCCAAAGGCTTGTGGAGTCTGTCATTTCTTCTCAATATCACAGGACCGCATAGCCAACAAAATTAATAAACCATGCATAAGTTATTTATTTGAAATAATAGTAATTTATAATTTTTTTCAGCATGGACAATGAAATAATAATCTCTTCCATATATTTTTTATGTGGTCCAAGTAAAGTAATTGTTGATTATAAGCAAAAACACGATCTTGTTTTAATTATCCACTTAGTTATTAAAAAATATATATTGTATGTTTAATAGATATGGGTAAAATAGTGATATAAATATTAATAAAGTCAACTTATGATTAAAATTTGGATTAATTAGGAAGAATTTAAAAATATCACATGACTAATTAAATGTTTAATGTAGGTGCTCAGATTAAGGCATGCCATCAGGGATACGTGTCAACACATGAGAATTTTTATTAACACGTCTCCTTAGTGGAACCGTTGTGCATATGAAAATGTCAATTAGGAAAATGACACATGTTATAGTACAATAGTACTAGCAGATCGGAGGAGTTAGGACTCACTTCTGAAATTTGACTACTCCGGATAAGGGTGGCAAAAAAGCCTGGGCCCAGTCCGGACCGGCCCGCTTAGGTTTTGGCCCAGCACATGGGTAAAATATCTCGGGTTCAGACCACGAAGTAGAGGCCCGACTCGGACTCGGGCCCGAGCCGGGCCTAGCACATTAATCCCGAATTTAAAAAATATTATAAATATATATATATATAATAAATTAAAAATATAATTAATTTTTTTATTAATAACAAATGGGCCGGATAAGGCCCGAGCCCGGGCCGAGTCGAGTCAGCCCGGTCGGGCAGACTCCTGTTGGGCTTATCAAAGCCCGGGCCCGAGTCGAGTCGGCCCGGTCGGGCAGACTCCTGTTGGGCTTATCAAAGCCCGGCCCATCCCGTCCCATTTTCACCATTACTATTCGACTCGAATTGGTTTTAGAGATATTCTATCTCGGAGTACATTGAAAATACTCCGACCTAGAGAATTCCGAAAAATTATGAAATACATCAGAATATCCCATAATATCCTAAAAAGAATGATGTCACATATATTTTTGCCTGAGATTAGTAAACTTTAATAATAATCCATTTAACCTGTCATGGAAAATTAATTAATATGCATAACGACATGTGTTTTGACACCTAATATTACAACATATGATAAGAGAGGTGTACACAATTGCAGACAACTCACCATATATTGCTTACATCAAAGTCATAAATCTCGGATTAGACAATTTAAAAGTATGGGGGAAAGTTGATGAAATCATTCTCAAGTCTTAATTTGCTGGTTCTTATAAAACCTTCAAAAGTGGGCAAGTGGTCCGTGGTCAAATGAGATTTCTCTAAAAGTGTTGGGTAAAGTTAAATGTTGAAGGTAGTACCCAGAGAGGAAGCGTGGGATATTTGAATAATATTTATTATTTAATTAAAGTAATGCTTTTGCAAAAAGTATGGGATATGGGAATAATATTTATATTTAATTACTTAGCCTTTTGGAGGGTGTTCAAGTTTTGTTGAAATAAAAAGGTTTTCATAATGTTGAAATTGTCACGGATTCATTGACCATCGTTCATTGCAGGATTAAGTATTTAGAAGATTATTGGGAAGAGTTACATTCTTAATTTTACTATTACGCATATACAATACGTGAAATTAATGTTTCTGTGACTTTTTGGCTCCCATGGGCTCGAGTGACCTTAGTGATACCTGGACATATTTTATCTCTTTATCTCAAAAGTTTAAAGGTTATATTCTCAAAAATGATAAGGCAAAGTGAAAGGCTTATAAGGCAAAGTGAAAGGCTTGCTTAATTTAGTTTGAGTATTTAGTTTTTATTGTGAGTGGATCGTTATTGAGTTTGGTCCTATCTTTGGTTGCCAATAAAACTTTATCTTTTTAAAAATATGTAAATGTATTTTTACATACATATATATTTTTTGCAACATATATTATGTATCGACACACATATAATATGCTGGCCAGGTGATGATATTTTGATTTGAATTTTTAAATTAAAATTAGTCATCAAAAACTTAGTCTATGGTCTCTTAAAGTCAAAATAAAATTTAATGATCTGATTAATTGCATTAGATTATTAATGATTAAGTTTTCTCACCTATTATATACACACACGCACACGCTGTCTACATCCATAAATTTAATCATTTATGCCTAAAAGTTTAATCAATGGAACCTATATAAAATAATTTTTATAATACGGTTTATTTTTCAACAAATAAACAATGAAATCCAGAAAACAACTTCTTTTTTTTTTTTTGGAGAAAAAATATGGATGGTAATGTATATTAGTAATTGAGAGATTGCCACTTCTCCCTTATTTTTTCATAATATATCATTATCCATCAGGTCAAAAAGTCAAAGAATTTATTAATTTTTTTTATATATTTACCTATGTGTTAAAATAATTAATATTTTGTATATTTATTAATTCATTAAAAACATATCGATACATTTTTTTTTATTATAGAAAATTAACCTAAATCTAATATTTATATAAAAATTATTTTATTGAATTGTCCTAATAAATTGATTCTAATTACATTTTAGACTAATTCAATTTTAAATATTTATATATTTTATTTATATACTGAATGATATAATGAATGAATAAAACAAAATTAGTAATATAATTGTTTAATAATTATTATTATTTAATAACAGATCGATAAATTGACACCCAAAACATAAATGGTGAAAAATGTAAAAAAAAAAAAAAAAAATGTTGAATCCAGGCATATTTCTATAGGGTACTTTAATTTCTGAAACATGCATTAACACCTTTTGTTGTAGCTTTTTGATTCAAACAAAGAGCATAAAATTGCTGAGTAGAATGTAAACAAATACAATCATAAGTAATAAAGTTAGCGAGAATCTCCATAAATATGGGTTCAGCATTCTCAACCCTCAGTTTGGAATAGTAATTTAGTAGTATTAAAATTATAGTAGATCATTTAAAATAAAAATTATTAAAATGTTTAATTTTGAATCATTCAAACTAGCTAAGGTACCTTTTGGTAAATTAGTCTTGTTACTTAAAAAGTTAGACTTGATGTTCATAGGGTCATTTTATATTTTGAGGTCATGGTTAAAAAAAAAAAGGAAAAAAGAAAAGAAAAGGAAAGAGAGAGAAGGGAATTCTTAAAAAAGTCAAAATTATTAGAGCTCTTTAAATTTTGTCCATATATAAATGATTCTTCTCATTTAATTCACTTACATGTAAAAAGACATAAATATACAAGATAAAGTAATATTATTATAAGATTGCCATCAAAAGGGAAAAAAAAAAAAGGGAGGGGGGAAACTCTTTTTTTCCAGGTTTAAATTTACAAATAAATATTTCCTAAAATATAAATTTTTTCAAGAAAAAATTACATATTATTTGTTACACCCCACCCTCTTAGGTAGGATAGAGGTGATAGTGAATCGTGAAATTGATAAAAATTTTCATGTAACATAGACTATTTCCCTGTAAAAAAAAATGATCAACTTGTAACATCATGTTGGAAATTAATTGTGTTAATTATTTGGTGTTGTTAAATAACAACAATTAGTAATAATTTCATGTTGGAAATTATTAAGTTAATTATGTAGTGTTGTTAAATAACAACAATTAGTAATGATTTCATTATTAAGTAAACAACAAGATTTGTTAATCAAATAATTAAGCAACAACAAGAGTTGTTAAGTGACAACAATTAGTAAAATATTAAATAGGAAACATATGGTACACCCATGATGGTAACATTTTTGGAAGGGTTAGAGAAAGTCATTATGCATCCAAATACATGTGATTACATAGTAATCAATGCATGTGATTAAATAGTAATCAAGGATTAATAGTAATCCATGCATGTGAGCTAATAGTGACTTGGTTTCCCTCCTATAAATAAGACCATTTGCTTATTGAGTTAAACAATCAATTAAGTTTGATTAAGAGGTCTCTACAAGTCTAAAGGTATGCAATTGTATTGTGGTTAATATAGATTTATTTCAATTACATGTAAATAAATCTAGGACTAGTAATACATGTATGGTTAGATCCTAAGATGACAAACATGTAAATATATTAGGAATTACGTTTCATAACATTGGTATCAGAGCTTAACTGCATGTATTCTAGTTGGATTACACAAAAATTGCATGAACATGCATGAAAAATGTTGAAAATGTTGTTGGTTTTTGTTTTTTTTAAAAAAATGATTTTCTTCCAACTTTGGGCCGTAATAACTCTATGTAGAAAATTGATAATCGCATGTTCAAATATGTTTTGAAAACTAGGTCATGAGATCTTCAATTTGGTATATCATTTGCTTAATTTGGATTAAAATTGAGAAAGATATGGACCCTAGAAGTTTGCTAGTTGAATCTGTTTTACCCAGAAAAACACTCCCAGAAGAACCGTACTACATGTCATCCGGTATTTATAACATCAGATGACAAGTCGTCCGATTAGCGTACGACAAGTCGTACGATCAAAGGTCAAAGGGACGACATGTCGTCCATATATAAAACAACCGATAAGTCGAATGGCCTTAAACCTTAGAACCGACATGTCATACGCTCACGGAACAGGCGGACGACATGTCGTCCGCGCGTGAAAGTAAACCGAGCCTGGCCGGCGCGTGAGGGCGAGTGGGAGCTCGTGGCGGCGCGTGGAGGCGCGTGAGCCACTCCTGTGACGCGTGGAAATCCATGTTGGCCCGTGTTGGTCATGTCTGTATCGATTTGCTTCGGTAATTCCGATCCGTCATGGTTAAAAGTCTAATCCTTTGTGCAAAATATTTTAATCGACCACGATAAATTTGATTTATCACATAAACTTTGTGTTCATGAAAATGAATATCTTTGTGATGTTTATTTTAGTCAATGTAACTTTGTGTTTCATTGTATTGATTTTTTCTTGTATTTGTTGCAGAAAAAGCATGGCGATTATTCGAAGAATTGCAAAAGTGATTACGACACCCACAGACCAGGAGATGATATTAGACATGTTGATGGAAATTGATAAATATCAAATGAGTGAAAGCGATGATATGCTTTCGCATATCATCACTTTCAATAACATGTTACAGGAGTCTATCTGGGCAGGTAATTGGATAGGACAACCGAATAGATTCAGATTACTGAGAAACACTCTCCCCAAGATATGGCAAAAACAATTTACTCGTATTTAGATATTAGTAAAACGTGAGGAAAAACTTGTTCCTTATAATAAAGCCTTTGAGAGGTTAGCGGTTCAGTATCTACGGCATAAGGCAAATAATACTATTTTTCCTTCGATGTCTCTGAAACGTTGTAAAGATCCTAAATTTGCTATAGGTTTTCCATGGCTGTCCAAGATCAATTACGAGTTACCCAAACAGTTTGAGGATTCGTATCCAAAAACATATATGAGTTGAGACTTTACAACTGGGAAAATTATTATTGTAAAATATTAATTTCTTTCATGTTGTTTCTGTGTGTTATTTTACGGCATGTAAATATTGTATTTATATGTATGAATGTTTCACGTTGAATTTAATTTATGTAATTAAATCAATGATTGTCATGTAAAATATTCACATGATTAAGATGTTCTAAGAATTTATGTAATTTTTAGAAAATGATTTTACATGATTGATTATGTTGATAATATTTTTACATTGGGTAATTGGATGATGATTGGACACATAGTGGCCTTTTGACTCCAATCCCATTGAAGAATTTTATTAAACATAATTCGTTTCATGATAAAATAAACAAAAGTATTAACAATTGTGCATGAATGTCTGTAGAAACTTTGTGTTTTTTAATGGCTTCCGCAACAGAGAACATTATCACTGAACTCAACAAGGGTGAGAAATTGAATGGCGATAATTATGAAATTTGGAGCATGAAAATCCAATATGTGCTAGAAGAACAATAGGTTCTTGAAACTTTGAAAATGAGCATGGATGAACCTGAACTGGGTACTACGTCCCAACACAGGCGAGACCGAGAGGCTTATGAGGCCTGGAAGAAAAAGAATTCAATTGCCCGCATTACGTTGCTGAGCAGTATGGATAATGACCTAATGACAGAGTTCAGGAAATATGAATGGCTAAGGACATGTGATCCACACTAGCTGAAAAGTTTGGTAGTACATCATAACCAAACTCAGGTCACTGACAATCAAGTTTGACACATACAAGAAACGTCATGAGTTCACTATGTCAAAACACTTGAGGCAAATGTCAAACATGATTACTGAAATGGCAGATGCTGGACATGTTCTTACAGATGAACATAAAGTCCAAGCGGTCATTCGTTCTCTTCCAAATAGCTGGGAGCATATGAAGATGCATTTGACCCACAATGAGAGCATCAAAACCTTTGATGATGCTAAACGTCACCTTGAATTAGAAAGCGACCGACTCGCGGCCGCTAAGTCAAATACTGAAGCGTATATGACAGAAACTAGCAACCTGAGGGTTTCAAGAAGAAAAGAAAATTTCATGGTGGTGGGTTCCAGTTCGGAAAAGAATAAAATTCTTCCAAGCCAGAAAAGAAACAGAAAACCACATCACATGGGAAAAGAAAACGTCATACCAAAAAGAAAAATATGGCAAAGGTTAAATGTTTTAACCGTGGTAAGAAATGTCATTTTGCTCGTGACTGCACTGAGCCTAAAAATGTGAATACCTGTCATGCATATTTAAATGAAATATGTGTTTCAAGTTCAATCTTTCTAACTGAATCTAATCCTTTGTGGACTGTAGACTCAGGAGCCACAGACCATGTAGCGAAGGATAGAGATGCCTTCGTGGATTTCGACGAATTTCACCTGGGGTGAAGTGGATATATGTTGGAAACAACTCACGGGTTGAAGTCAAAGGCATAGGAACATGCAAGTTAGTAATGCATGGTGGAAAAAACTTTACTACTACATGATGTATTGTTTGTTCCACAAATTCGTTGAAATTTAGTCTCTGTGTTGGTTTTGGTTAATTTAGGTTTCAATTTGACTTTCATAAATTTGGTGTTGATTTGTACTTAGGTACAATACACTATGGTTCTGGTTATTTTCTGGATGGTTTTATTGTATTAAATGTTGAATGTTTTAATCACAATTCCAGTTTTTCGTTTGTTACTTCATCTGTCAGTGATGATAGTGATGTAACTGTGTGACATGCTAGACTTGGCCACATTGGCCAGCAAAGAATGAACAGATTAGCCAAAGAAGGCTTTCTGGGAAATATTGAGAAGGTAGAATTGTCAACCTGTGAATATTGCTTGGCAGGAAAAACTGCGAGAAAACCATTTGGAAAATGGACTAGAGCAGAATTTCCATTACAATTAATTCATTCAGATATCTGTGGTCCAATGAATGTCAGGCAAGGCATGAAGCATCTTATTTCATCACATTCATAGATGATTTTTCACGTTTTGGTTATGTCTATTTGATTGCTCATAAATCCGAAGCATTATAATGTTTCAAAAAATTTATGAATTTTACAGAAAATCAATTAGACAAGAAAATTAAAGCACTACGCACTGACCGTGGTCGTGAGTACTTATCTGATCAGTTCAGAGAATTATGTGATGAAAAAGGAATTACTCGTCAGTTGACTACTCCTGCTACTCCTCAACAAAATGGTGTTGCGGAAAGAAGAAATAGAACTTTTTTTGAAATGGTTAGGTCTATGATGGCACAAGAAAATTTGCCTATAACCTATTGGGGTGATGCATTATTAACTGCCACATATGTACTTAACCGAGTACCATCTAAATCTGTGTCCACCACACCATATGAGTTATGGACAGGTTGTAAACCAGATATTCACTTTCTAAAACCTTGGGGTTGTGCGGCTTATGTTCATGTGTGTTCTCACGAACATGGAAAGTTAGGCCCAAGAGGAAAAAAAAAGTATCTTCATAAGATATTCTGAACAATCAAAAGGATATGTTTGCATAGGTGAACATGAAAGTGGAGGCGTGATAGAATTTGAATCACGAGATATCACATTTTTAGAAAATGATTTTCCTAAGTAGTGAGAGATAAGTCAAGATTTATCTCTATATGAAACTCAAGATCACATGATTGGTGAACACTCGGGTTTACCTAATTCAAGTGGGAGTAATGAGAGAAATTTGAGAAAACATGATGAATCTGTTTCACATGAATCTCAAAATGATGAATTAGTTTCACACGAGTCTCATTTACGTGATCCGAGTGGGAGTGATGTACATAATCCAAGTGGGAGCAATGTGCACGATCCAAATGGGAATAATATCGAAAGTGAGGAATCAGTTCCACCACTAGAATCACAATTGCGACGTAGTAATCGTATAGGCATTCCTCGACGTCGTTTCGATATCGAAGGAGAAACCTTCATGATTCTACCTCAAGATGATGAAGAACCTAGAAACATAAGAGAGGCTCTTCAGTGTCCTGCTAAGGAAAAATGGATGAAAGCAATGGAAGAATAGATGGAGTCAATGAGGTCCAACCAAGTTTGAGAATTGGTTGAAACACGACTTGTGGCAAAAGGGTATACGCAACATGAAGGAATTGACTATGAAGAGACTTTTTCACCTGTTGTAAGGTTTACCTCAATTCGCTTGATTCTGGCTATAGTGGCAAGTATGGATCTAGAATTACATCAAATTGATGTAAAGACTGTTTTTCTCAATGGAGAACTTGATGAAGAAATTTACATGGAACAACCAGTAGGTTTCATAAAAGAAAATGAAAATGAGAAAGTATGTAGACTTTTAAAGTCTATATATGGTCTCAAGCAATCGTCTAGACAATGGTATATACGATTCCACAATATAATCATTTCGAATGATTTCACAATGATAGATGAGGATCATGTGTGTGTACACCAAGAGAGATAAAGATAAGTTCATTATCTTATCTTTGTACGTGGATGATATACTTATAGCCGGAAATGATAAGGAGTTTGTAAAAACAGATTAAAGAATGGTTATCATCTAACTTCGAGATGAAAGATATGGATGAAGCTGCATATATTCTTCGGGTTAAGATCTCAAGAAATCGTTCAAAGAATTTATTATCTCTTTCACAAGAGTCATATATAAAGAAAATTCTTGAACGCTTCCAAATGCAGGCTTGCAAACCCATTGATACTCCTATCACGAAAACTGAAGTTTTGAGTCGTAGATTGTGTCCTGAAACTTCACAGAAAAAGGAACAAATGAAGAAAGTTCCTTATGCAAATGCAGTTGGAAGTTTAATGTACGCAATGTTGTGTACAAGACCTGATATTTGTTTTGCTGTTGGAATGGTAAGTAGATACCAATCCAATCCAGGACTAGCACATTGGAAAACAGTTAAAAGAATATTTAGGTATCTGAAAGGGACAGCCGATTACTCATTGTGCTATCAAGGAAATGATATGCAATTGTGAGGCTATACTGATGCTGACTGGGGAGGAGATTTAGATGAAAGAAAATCTACCTCCGGCTTTGTTTTCTTGCTAAACAATGGTGTCATTTCATGGAGCAGAAAGAAACAGTCTTGTATAGCCTTATCCACAATGGAGGCTGAATTTGTGGCATTTTCATCAGCAGTACAAGAGGCTGTGTGGTTGAAAAGGTTCTTGGATCATTTGGGTATGACAAATGAAGCTTCTGGTCCAATATTAGTTAACTGTGATATTGAAGCAGCGATAACCTACACAAAAGACTCAAAATTCCATTGTAAAACGAAACATATAGATACCAAATATAACTTTGTGAAAGACATAGTTGCACGAGAAGAGGTAAACATGAAGTACATGTCTACGCAAGAAATGGTAGCAGATCCA
Organism: Zanthoxylum bungeanum; assembly: GCA_019454045.1. Classification (NCBI taxonomy): domain Eukaryota; kingdom Viridiplantae; phylum Streptophyta; class Magnoliopsida; order Sapindales; family Rutaceae; genus Zanthoxylum; species Zanthoxylum bungeanum. The sequence goes on from SKCR01006448.1 coordinate 16,443, forward strand.
TTGACAAAGCCTGTTCATAGAGATGTCTTTGTTAGACATGTAAAAACTCATGGATTGCGTAGATTAATGTGCTTACATATTATGATATGTATTTTTCCCAAATAATGTTTACTAATGTTAATACTCATTGATATTGTGTTCAATGCTTACATGTTATTATGTTGATACATGTTTAAACAAATATATTATTAGTTAGTATGAGAAATATGTCAGACAAGTGAATGATTGACCCCCTCACACGGGCAATCGCCTCCATTACTTTGTGTTAATGGGAGATGAGACAATTTTAAGCTAATTATCTGAGTGATAATTTAGAGAGCTCAAGCTTGAAAATTAAGTAATGTCGTTATGAGGTCACTTTCTCTGTGATATGACCTAAGGTGAATAAGTTCGTTCACCTTACTTGTCTTAATGTCAGTTATGAGTTAGACATTGTGTTTGTCTGAACTATAATTTGTACGGTATTTTATGAGACATGCGATCCATGGGAAATGAGAGAATGTCGTAGCACATTTTTTCATATCATGTGTACATTTGTGACTATTGATGGTAATACAAGTAAATATCTCAGTCTTGATATTGTGTGAGACCCTTGAGATTATTTCAATCTCACATTGTACCCTTTAGACTCTTGTCTGCTTTTTAAAACTTAGATTTGATGATCGCTATCTTGGAGTGTTACTGAAGGATCATGAGAGATTCGATCCGAAAGGGCATCTCTGGAAAAGCGAATTGAATCAAGATTGAGAGATTCGAGAAAGGAGAAAGATCATTATATAAGTAATATCACATTAGTTGTATTCACTGGTTGACTAATTATGTTGTTCTATGTGATCAAACATGATGTGAATACAAAATAAATATTACATTCGAAAAGAGATCGAGAGAGATTTAATGTGATAAATGATCGAGGATACTGCATACATAATCCACTATGTTTTTATCCATTTTTCGAGCGGCTATATATTCCTAACATATGTATAGCAAGTGAGCTCTCGAAGTATTCTGGTCGCACGTCACAATTGCAAAGTATGAATTATTCTTGTAGAGATAATAAAAATTGTTGATCCTATCATGTGTGAGTGGGAGATGTTGGAATTAATTGTTGTTAATTATTTGGTGTTGTTAATAACAACAATAGTAATAATTTCATGTTGGAAATTATTAAGTTAATTATTTGGTGTTGTTAAATAACAACAATTAGTAATAATTTCATATTGGAAATTATTAAGTTAATTATGTAGTGTTGTTAAATAACAACATTAGTAATGATTTCATTATTAAGTAAACAACAAGATTTGTTAATCAAATAATTAAGCAACAACAATAGTTGTTAAGTGACAACAATTAGTAAAATATTAAATAGGAAACATATGGTACACCCATGATGGTAACATTTTTGGAAGGGTTAGAGAAAGTCATTATGCATCCAAATACATGTGATTACATAGTAATCAATGCATGTGATTAAATAGTAATCAAGGATTAATAGTAATCCATGCATGTGAGCTAATAGTGACTTGGTTTCCCTCCTATAAATAAGATCATTTGCTTATTGAGTTAAGCAATCAATTAAGTTTGATTAAGAGGTCTCTACAAGTCTAAATGTATGCAATTGTGTTGTGGTTAATATAGATTTATTTCAATTAGCATGTAAATAAATCTAGGACTAGTAATACATGTATAGTTAGATCCTAAGAGGACAAACATGTAAATATATTAGGAATTACGTTTCCTAACACATTATCATCATCATATACATAAGCAGGATCTCCATGATCCACTTACAAAAGAATTATCATTATAAAAGTATACATACACATCATCTACTAATCAAAATAATGCACCCACTATAAAAAAGAGATAACTAGATCTCTCATAACAAAAAATTAATAATAACAAAAAGATTCTCTACTATTGGCACAACTGTTCTCTATATTTATATTATTATTATTATTATTATTATTATTATTATTTCCATAAGAAATTAAAATTAAAATTAAAAAATGGCTTTTTTTCCAACTTTGGATTTTCTCATATATTTGATTCTTCCGGCATGAGTATACAAATAAAAATAAAATGCTAAAAAGATCCAAAGATGTAACTCTAAAATTGTGTTATGATTTGTCTAATGGGAATTCCTAAAAAAAAAAAAAAAAAAAAAATTTGTGCCTGTCATCATAAAAAATTGTAATTGTCCTTAAAAAAAAGTAATTATTTTTACGAAAATAAATGAAACTGTCTTTATGAAAAATATCTAATCATTTAAAAAAAAAATGTGTTGTATATATGAAGATAGCAAGATTGCCTCCAATTCATTTCCTGCGTAACCAAAGGCTTGTGGAGTCTGTCATTTCTTCTCAATATCACAGGACCGCATAGCCAACAAAATTAATAAACCATGCATAAGTTATTTATTTGAAATAATAGTAATTTATAATTTTTTTCAGCATGGACAATGAAATAATAATCTCTTCCATATATTTTTTATGTGGTCCAAGTAAAGTAGTTGTTGATTATAAGCGAAAAGACGATCTTATTTTAATTATCCACTTAGTTATTGTACGGGCCAAATTTGGGCCCAAGGGTAAAATCGACATTCTACCCCAGGGCCAACCACAAAACCCGAAGTCCATTAGTGAGTCCGGCCCGAAAGTAAAATATCAAACCAAGAGGTCTCAAGAGCTAAAGCCCATTATCATCAATAGAACCAACGGACACCAGTTACCAGATCAAGAGAAACCTAAACTCATAAACATCATCATAAAGTCGACAGTTTCTAGAGATAAACAACAATCATAAAATCATCAGTTACCAGACATAAATCATCCATTAAGTCGCCAGTTTCAATGACTCAAACGGGCAGAAGAGAGACCCCACATCAGGGGGGCATATAAAAGAGAAGAGCCAAGACATAGGAATGAGGGCAATACTTATTACCACCCGAGAAGTCATAAAACTATGCCCTCACGGCAACCAAATAGAGATTAAGGTATTACTTCAAACCTTATTCTCCCACTTTCGTCTTTATTTAGACTACTGATTTGAGCGTCGGAGTGCCCCCGGCACCCACCACACCGGTGGGCAGTAACCTTCACGCTCACTCTACTTTTGTTTTGCAGGATCGCTAATGCCCCCATTCACGAAATCTCAATTGTGGACCTCGGGCGAAAACCAGCTTCCACAATTTGGCGCCCACCGTGGGGCCTTAGCGATTCATAGCAGCCAAAGTCCCCCTCAGTCTACAATCCTTACAAACATAACTATCTGTAGCTTCATGCAACAGACAGACACCAGACCCTATGGTGGCACAACTAGCCACTCTACAAAAAATAATGATCAATGGAAGATGAAAATTGAGGCATGTAAAATTCCAGTACTAATCTCCAATAATGTCTAGAACATTATTCATTCTTCAACTAGGCGCGAGACTGCAAGTCATCCCTACTATCTTATCAAGCTAATCTCTTAGAAGTAGTCAACAATATGGCCAGTAAAAATCCATCATCAGGGGACCATCTTTTCCGTACGACATGCAAAATGATAGTCTCCTCCAGACTATGTAGAGGGATTATCATCAACTTCCCATTGCATATGAATATTTTCATATTCTCTATAGAACATAAAAAGATTGCCACCTCCTATGGGATATATGAAAGGTCTTTCTTCTCTTCCAGACTACACAAAAGGCTCGACATCTCCTACAGACTGTGTGAAAGTCATCAATTGGTATCCTACACGCGAAAGAAAATAAAAGGGAGGCATGCGACCAAATTTTGTATGTGCAAGAGGCATATCCAATCCACACTCATTGATCATAAAGGAAACATTCCTCCATGCGTAAATTAGGTATTCGCGAACAAGGGAAAACTAGCTAGCTTGCTCGAGTTCTACTCGACAAAGAATGATGATGAGATGAGCAGCTTGAAGGACAAATTTAGAGGGATGGAAGATGGCCTAATTGCTTTGGTTGGTTTCAGTTGTGCTTAGTTTGGGCCTGACAGTTTGGGCTGGTTTTTGTAAAGCTTTTAGTTTAAGCTGGAATCTTTTTGTCGTATCATGAGTGGACTGAAACACAAATTACATTTTCGCTTGAATGTCGAATGGATAACAGTCATTTAATAGTTACTAATGGGCTGATAACTATGTCAAGCGTGGGCTGGTTTTTTCTTCAACAGCCAATGCTCAAAAAAAAAAAAAAACAAATTCCAATCTCCGTAAAATATATATATATATATATATATATATATATATATATATATATGAGCGACAGCCCACAGGTAAAGCAGACCACGCGAGAAAAAAGAAAGCCAAAAAACTGAGGCTGTCAAGATTCGGCCTACGCAAAAAGCCCACCCGAAGCAGCTAACCAGATGGATTAACGCCCTCTCACAGGCCGAGCAACAAAACGAATCAAACGGCCAAGCAGCTAAGGCCTAACAACTAGATAAAACTGCAACAATCTATCAGCCCAACAATGAATTAGATTGAAAGAGAGCCTAACAATGTCCTACTTCATACGACATGTGCCAAAGATGTGCCATACGACATGTGCCAACGACACACGCCATCAAACAACACGCCATCAAACAATATGCCAGCAACACACAGATCAACAACAGCCCACTGCCCAAGCCAAGACAACCACGTGATTCACACCACAAGCCAAGCCAAGCCCAGCAGCGCCACACAGCGCCACATCGCATGCCTGACAGCTCACTATCCATTCGATTAAAAAAAAAAAAATTAGTACGCAAGAGGGCAAGCTTAGGAGAGAGAGCTGCACATTAAACAATAAACAAGTTTTGTGATGTGGGCTGCATACATATAAAATAAACAACAAGAGAGAGAGCAGCCTATGCAAAAAAAAAAAAAAAAAAACTGCCAACACGGCAAGTAGGCCGAAATAACAGCCTAAATCCAAACACAAGCGAAAGAAAAGCCCAAAAGGGTCACAAAGCAAAACATGACCAAAGCTGAGACTACACGGCCCAATCGCAGGAAACAATCAGTCCAACCAGTTTCAGCTCAACAAGGATTATCCAGAAAAACAAAGCAAACAGCCTGAAAGCGACAAAACACAAGAACCACCCACGACAAAACAGAAGAAGAGCACAGTCCCGCATCGATTAAATCAGAGGGGGGCTGTCACATGTCGAAACCTTCAGCCCAATATGCAAAAACCGAAATCCAAAGGTGGGCCGATAGCTTGTCCCACAAGTTGAAACAGGCCAGCCCAAAGTATCAAAACAAAGTGACATTTTCTGAATAAGCATTGTACAGCTTGGCAGAGGCTCTATTCGACATATATAAATCTCACTTTTGTATCATGAGATCAAAGCTAAGCAACAAAACTATTTTCATACGACGTGGGGAATGGCCATCAACACCAGGTTACAAGGAAATTCCAATCTCTCCCAGACTACCTGGAATGATTCTCAACTCCTCCCGTCTAAATTAAAGGTTAGTTATCATCTCCATGCTATGTTGATTTAATATTGCCAACTTCATACTACATAGGGAATCTTTTATCATGCCTAGTAGAATGAAGATTCAGTTGGACTTACATCAAGTTCATTCGACCATAGCTTCATGGACCTTCATTGGTTTCATTCGACCGTAGTCTTCTGACCTTCATCAGGTCATGTAGAGCGAAGAGTCTCATGGACCTTTATCAAGTATATTGTAGTATAAGGAATGAACACCTCTTTGACCTTTCTTTGGTCTAGTAGAATCAGGAATGATGACCTCAGACTTTAATTAAGTCCATTCGACAATAGTCTTGTAGAATAGAGATGACATTGATGGCTTTCATCAAGTTTATCAATGGTAGTATCATGGGCCATCTACAGGTCTAGTATATAATGAGTAATGACTTCTTTGGACTTTCATCAAGTTCATATGACATGTCCATTCGACATTAGTCTCATGACCTTCATCAAGTCTTGTAGTATGAAGATTCTCATAGATATTCATTAGGTTCATTGGATTGTGTCTTATGGACTTCCATCAGATCCACTTGATAGTCCATTCGACAGTAGTATCATGGACCTTTATCAGAGCTAGTAGTATGAGAAGAAAAGACTCATGGACCTTCTTCGGGTCTAGTAGAGTAAAGATCTTCATTGGTTCATATTAATGAAGAATGAGGACCCCGTGGATCTTCATCACATATGAAGTATGTAGACTCCCATGAACCTTCATCAGGTATAGTGGAGTGTGTATATTATATTGGACCTTCATTGGGTCACGTAGAGTATAAATTGTAGACATGGATTTACACATGTCGTATGACTTATATCCTGAACCTTCATCTGGTTCAGTCGACCGGGGATAACCCCCATGGACTCATGTCGAGTCAAGTTTTAGACATGGATTTACACATGTCGTATGACTTATATCCTGAACCTTCATCTGGTTCAGTCGACCGGGGACAACCCCCATGGACTCATGTCGAGTCAAGTTTTAGACATGGATTTACACATGTCGTATGATTTATATCCTGAACCTTCATCTGGTTCAGTCGACCAGGGACATCCCTCATGGACTCATATCGAGTCAAGTTTTAGACATGGATTTACACATGTCGTATGATTTATATCCTGAACCTTCATCTGGTTCAGTCGACCGGGGACAATCCCCATAGACTCATGTCGAGTCAAGTTTTAGACATGGATTTACACATGTCGTATGACTTATATCCTGAACCTTCATCTGGTTCAGTCGACCGGGGACAACCCCCATGGACTCATATCGAGTCATGTTTTAGACATGGATTACACATGTCGTATGATTTATATCATGAACCTTCATCTGGTTCAGTCGACCGGGGACAACCCCCATGGACTCATGTCGAGTCAAGTTTTAGACATGAATTTACACATGTCGTATGATTTATATCCTGAACCTTCATCTGGTTCAGTCGACCGGGGACAACCCCCATAGACTCATGTCGAGTCAAGTTTTAGACATGGATTTACACATGTCGTATGACTTATATCCTGAACCTTCATCTGGTTCAGTCGACCGGGGACAACCCCCATAGACTCATGTCGAGTCAAGTTTTAGACATGGATTTACACATGTCGTATGACTTATATCCTGAACCTTCATCTGGTTCAGTCGACCGGGGACAACCCCCATAGACTCATGTCGAGTCAAGTTTTAGACATGGATTTACACATGTCTGTAGGCATTGCATTTTCGCATGTGAAACCCGATGATGAGTCTCATTTGGAGGCACTACCTTTTGAGTCATGAAAGCCGCGGGAAACGGATATCGGAAGGGGGAATTCAGGATAAACAAGCTCACTGTCTTCGTTGGTGCTGCGTTCGTTACTTCGTTCGAACCTCGTGCAGATTGCTGACGTTCGTGCCGCGTGCGCTGAGGCGTTCGAACGGAGCCGGTAATTCTGGTTTTGCTGCTAGCCTCACGCCCAGCCCATTTAGTTTCCCAAAGCCCATAAAACACATCCCAAATTAAATAATTAAATATAAATTAAATATTAAACATTAAAATAAAACATTTAAATCATTTACCAAATTAAATAAAACATAAAATAAACTCATGCCTAATATAAATGAATCAAATATATTATATACTAAAACTAAAAATAAGATTTGCCTAATTAAAATCAATCTTAACCAATTAAAGCCAATCACATATTTGACTTCCTAATTCAATAAGATATCCACCAATTTAAAAGTTTTGACTTCCTAATCTAAACCAAATTTGTCCCCCCCTCAATCTTTGACTTTCCTTGCTAAACACCAAATCATATCCCCTCTTTAATGACAAAATCCATTCCTTGTGACACAAGGCCAAACCCTACCTCTTCTCTATATAAACAACCCCTAACCAAGGCCATTCTTCTCTCTTGACACAATAGAATTCACACCCAAGCTCTCTCGAATCTCTCTAGACTCTCTCTACACACCCAAGACCAAACAAGCAAAAAGAGAAAACACTTCACACATACACAAGCAAGAAAACAAAGAAACCACCACAAGCCACCTCCCCCTTGTAGCCGAAACATCCATCTACACAGCAGCCCTCCACCACCGAAAATTACCACAAAAAACCACACCCTAAAACACACCTAAATAACCTCCTAAATCACCTTAACAGCAGCCCAAATCTTTAAAAAAAACAGTAACTTAGAAAACTACATAGATAACCTTAAAAATAATCACTTTTAATTGCACTAAGAACCCACACAACTTGGAATAGTTCTTTGAAAACATTGAAACAGGTAGCCCGTGCAGTGAGCAGCAAAACAGGAGCCGAATAGGAGCAGAACGGAGTTCGAATAATAAGCAAAGCAGCGAAGCAGTGAGCTAGGACGTTGAACCAGCGGACCAGAAAAGTTGCGGAGCCTTACCCCCCCTTTCGATCTTCGTGGAACGTGAGTCCGAGAGACGGCTTAAAAGGTTAGACCTGAGGGTATCTTTCACACTTGTTTCCCTTTTCCGCATTATTTATTAAGTATTTATTGTATGATTGAAATGTTGAAATGTGTGTTGTGATTTTTGAGTAAATAAACATGCATGAATTATGAGATGTAATATGTTGTGGGTATTGGATGAATGAGAGAGGTGTCAACTCTCGCGGTATATCGGATGGAAACCCGGACATAAATTTCATAGCCGATTCCGAATGGACGGTAATATGATCTGTACTCGGGCCACAATTCCACGTACCGCTTGGGTAAATGACACAATC
>SKCR01006449.1:0-24906 GCA_019454045.1 Zanthoxylum bungeanum
AAATTCGATTGAATTAACGTCGCGACGTAGCTCGTATTTCGGAAATATCGAACCCGAACGCGTGAGTGCACGTGGGCCCACTTTCATTTGGAAACGTGTGGGGCCCACATGACACATGTCATTCTAATGCTTTGCATGTAGATTGTGTACATTGCACTCAATCTCATTGCATGGAGTTTGAGTGTTTGGACACTCTAAGCCATTGCATGTTATGTGTCATAATTTTATTATTAATTAATGAAAATTATGGCATAAAATATAATTGATTTTTGGTAAATCATATTATTAACTTAACACAATTTCATCTCTCACATTTTCTCTCTTCCTCTCACGCCCAAAACAGAATTTTGGGACTGGTTTTGAACCAGGAAACGTGACACTAAAGGGAAGCAAGGGTTGGATTTTCATGGTGAAAATTCAAGTGCTAGCACACTACGAGTCTTGCGAAGGTGGTAGGGAGGTTCACCCATGAGGGGAGGATTCATCCGACGGAGTTTGGAGCTTCGTTTTGAGACCCGAAACTGCCAAGACAGTGAGCATGGACTGCTGCAGGGGCTTACAAGGCAGTACGTTTTTGGCCTTGATTCGTCTTCAAATCGACATAACCGATCAATGTAAGTATTCCGCTATCTTCATTGGTGTATTCACGCATTTTTCATGTCTTGTTTGATCTTGGGACCTTAGATAATTACCAACATCGCAACCATGTATTCACACAAGCATGTTATCAATCAGTCTAATCCTATTAATTAATCTGATTATTAATGACCATCCAATGTTCAAACAACGATTTGATTTTGCTCGAGTCCAAATCGTTTTGCGAATAAGTACTCAAAGTACTAATTCTTGATTAAATTAAACTACAACATTAAATCCAATTTATATGTTTTAATACTAATTCAATATTTAATTCCAAATTAATATTACACTTTATTAACGAACCTTTACGACTTAGATTCTAAATCTAACTGTTACATGTCTCAAAGCCCGATTAACATCCCATTTTAATTTAATTAAAGTCCAATTGGCTTTTAATTAATTTATTAAGGCATGGACTTTTGGTCAATATGGGTCAAACCCAAATACCAAAGCCCATTTAAGGAATCACCTTTATTTGCCAAGAAACCAATTTAGGCCCATTAGGCCCAATTAAAATTAAAGGTCCATTAAGTCATATTTGGACTTTATGGATATGGTTTTGGGCCCAATTGGATCCAACCAATTTGCCTAAACCAATCTGGTACAACCAAGCCCATTAAGCCTAATTACAACTTTTCAAGCCCAATTCCAAATTTGGCCCAACATAATTAAATTCAAAAATTCCAATTTCACAATTTAATTACTCAAAGTGTAAAGCCATAATTAATTAACCAAAATAACATTTCCAAAATACCAATTTGCATAATTAATCATGCTTATCATCATCAAAACATGTCCAACACATTTGAATCAAAAATCAAACCCATTTCATGCTTTTTAACTCACTGCAATGGTAGGGATTTTTCGTCCAATTCTAATTTCAATCTAATTGAATTTAAATTAACATTCCCAAAGTCTTTCAAACTCATCCAATGAATCAAAAAACAAAAATTACCATGAGATTATGGTTCATTTGAATTTGGCCAAGCCAACCCAATTTGGGGAAAATTGTTCCAAATCAATTTTCATGAAATTGATCACATCCAACTTCAATTAAACATCATTCAAGCATACTCAATCAAATAATTATATCAAATCATGCTCAAATTCAATTTACCCAATTTTAACCCTAAGTTCAAGTTTCATGCTCAATCTCGCTCTGATACCATTGTTGGGTTTCTACGGTCTAACCGGGATTGATTTAAGCAAAGAAACCATGTGTGAATACAACAAAAAAGTTTCGGAATACTTACATTGATCGGTTGAGCGATGCAAAGAACAAAATCTTCAAACTTTTCCCTCCTAGGGCTCACGGTAGTGGGCTGTTTTGTCCTTCAAGAAATTCGATCATGGTGCTCTCAAGCTCCAAGCTTTGTGATGTATATTCCATGCCTAAGGGTGGGTTTCCCTATCACATTCGCGAGACTCCAGAAGTGTGCTAGCACTCGGTAATTTTTGCCACAAAAATTACAATCTTCTTCCATGTATGCTCGGCAAAACCAGTGAAAGAAGGAGAAGAATGCCCCTTGGACGTGAGAGGGAGAGGAGAAGAAGTGAGGGAATGTGTTTATGTTTTTGGTTGTTGGATAAATGTGTATCTAATACACAAAATAAAGTCAAACACCAAATATTTGGATAAATGGTAAATGGCTTTAATTTATCCAACAACTCACAGCAATCACTCAAATCAAAAGCGACTAGTTGTCACATCACTCAAAGTGACAAGTGATTTGATGCTTGATGTGACCTATGGGCCGCATTTGAATTCGAAATGCGAGTGCGCCCGCAAATACTCCCGGGCTCGGGTTCTGATGAGTGGTAAATCTATCACTATTTCCCACTCATTTAACCTAATAATTTGTATAGTTTCTTGAGTTTTGTGAATATTTTATGGTGCCGACAGTCACTTTGACACGTGTTGCCACGTCACCACCATGTCAGCATCAATTATTGGCTCTCTTGTCCCTATTTGACACGTGGCGGATAAGAATCTAGCTGACCAATCAGAAGCCGCCACGTGTCACAATAATTGAGTCCCAACCACCTTGCCACGTGTCACCTTATCACCTTATCCAGAATCTTCAACCGATGAACCAGAGCGTGCCACATCGACAAAACGCGTGTCGCGACGCGAGCTGGGCATCGCGACGTGCGACCCTTACTGATGCCTATAAATAGAGCGCCAAATTCCAGTTTCAGTTGTACCACACTCTCTCATCTATTTGATGTAAAGAAGGAGTTTCTCTCTCTAGTTTCTTTTAGTTTTCAGTTTTTAGTTTTGTAATTAATTTTAATTACGTTTTGTAATAATAGTAATATACTTTTTTACTTCTTACAGTTTTTACTATTCACCATGAAGATGTAACTTCCCCAGCTAGGGTGAAAGGTAATTCTTTTACTATTGCTATTTAGATTAATCTCCCTTAAATATAATATATTCATTATTTAAATATTGACTTAAAAAGGATACCGCCAGATTGGTCGGTTGGTAATTCATTTTAATCTGGTTTAAACCTGACTAATCAAGGATACCGCCAGATTGGTCGGTTGCTAATTAAACTTTCTTACCGCCTATATGGCAGGTTCATGGACATCTTTTTACCGCCTTAATGGCTGGTTGGACTTAATTTGACTTAATCAAGATACCGCCTATTTGGCTGGTTGGTAATGTTATCACAAGTTTATATATTATATTATGGGAGATATCTAAATTATTAGTAGTAAAAGTAATTCCTTTTACCTTAGCATTTTATTTTATTGTAATTTACTTTTCAGTATTTACTTTACCACATTTTTACTTTATGTCTTTTATTTTTAAGTTTTTACTAGCCCTAGTTATGTGTTGTAACTAAATTAGTTATCTGGGGTTTGTGATGACTTTTAATATCACCGGTTTATAAGAGGTTAGATTATAGTTTGAGTAATATAAAGATTTATTTATTGAGTTTTAATCTTAATGCTTTTTCATTAAATGGCCATTAATAAAATTGAACTGGGAAACTTAAAATGAACTAGACATAAGGATTTTAAGTTTAAGACCTTAGGACTCAATAGCCCACTATCTTCCTTGAGGATAGATAACCCTTTAATAGATTTCCTTACAGGGTAGACATATACATGTCGGGCGGGGGTAGCCATAATTGGAACTTAAACTTAATGAATCCAGATAATTTGGTTGACATAAACAAATGGTTCAATTGGGTTAAACTGGGTATTTGTGTCTGACCATCGACAGAGGCTTACACATAATTTAGTGTTCCAGGTTAATAAATCAATATATTACCCAACTTTAAGATAACCACTTCATCTTTTAAATGATATTGGAAGAAATCACAACCCTATATAGTTTTTTATATTGAATTTTCTTAAAACCTACTTTCGAACAATTTTATTTACTTGTCTTTAAATTTAGAATCGTCACCATTTCAAATCAATCAAACAACCTGTTAGATACTAGTAATCATTAGACCTCATAAAATTAATAGTTTAGATATTAAGTCCTCGTGGGATCGATATTTTTATACTACTTGAACGATACGTGCGCTTGCGTTATACGTGTGTGTTTACACCGGTCAAGTTTTTGGTGCCGTTGCCGAGGACTTATTTATCTTTCACTATTAGTTTTAAGGTTAGATACTGTTACTTGTATCTAATTTTCTTTTTACTTATTGTTTTTTTTTCTTGTGTTTCAGGTTCTCAGAAACTACATGAGACGAACCAGAAGTTTTGAACTCCTACCGCTTGACCCAGAAATTGAAAGAACCATCAGACAGTTGAGAAGGGAAAGGCGAGAAGGCCAAAAAACTTTAGTCAACATGGAACCTGAACCTTTTGGAGGTTGCACCACCAATTCCCATTCGAGATTGAATCATTCCGGTGGTTGACAGACTCATTTCTTGTATTGTACTTCCTCCCTTACCAGCAAATGCGGGTGACATCAAAACATGCATTGAGATGATTCAGCAGTCAGTACAGTTTGGGGGAAATGTAACTGAAGATCCCAATGCCCACATCAGCAACTTCCTATAATTTTGCGGCACTTTCAATTACAACCGAGAAGCTGAAGAAGCAGTGAGACTGCATGTTTTCCCATACTCCTTGAAGGACAGGGCTAAATCTTGGCTACATTCACTACCAGCAGGTTCCATCACAACTTGGAACACTTTAGCCACCAAAATTCTTGCAAAGTACTTTCCACCAGCCAGAATTGGAAAGCTGAGGAATGACATCACATCCTTTGTACAACAAGACTCAGAAACTCTCTATGAAGCTTGGGAAAGGTATAAAGATTTGCTCCGGAAATGTCCTCACCATGAGATTCCAAAATGGCTTCAAGTCCAAACTTTCTATAATGGACTTTCTGGAATAATGAGAACCACAATCGATGCTACTGCTGGAGGAGCTTTGATGGGAAAATGAGAAGATCAAGCCTGGGACCTAATCGAAGAAATAACTAACAATAATTCCTTGTGGCCAACAGAAAGGAGAATGATCCAAAGAATTGCAGGAATTTATGAAAGTGGAGCCAATACAGCAGTCAACGCCAAGCTAGATCAGATATGCAAATTCATGGAGACTCTTACCACTGGATCCACAAGTTCACCATATGGAGGAGCACCAGAACCAAATCAACTTGAAGAGACGGTGAATTATGTCAACAATTTCAACAGACAGAGGAACAATCCATACTCCAACACCTACAACCCAGGGTGGAGGAATCATCATAATTTTTCATGGAGCAACAATTCAGGGCAAAAGAAAAATCCACCACCTGGATTCCAACAACAGAACTATCCTCCACATGGATTCCAGCACTAGAACAAAGGCCAAGAGCAGGCAAATGAACCAGGAAAAGCAGAAGTGCTGAATCAGTTAAAAAAGTACGATGATAAGTTTCAGAGCCAATCAGCTTCCATCAAAGCACTGGAGAATCAAATCGGACAACTGGCCAATGCTCAGAGTTACAGACCGCCAGGTAATCTTCCCAGCAACACAAAACCAAATCCAAGGAACCGAGGGAAAGAGCTATGTCAAGCTATTACATTAAAAAGCGGTACTGAGATCAATAAAAATGTTGGAATCAAAGCAATAATTGAGGAAGTTCCAAAAGATGCAGTTCCACATATGGAGGAAAACGAAGCAAAGGAAAAAGAACAGATCATTCCACCTCCACCTTTTCCTCAACGACTTCAGAAAAACAAACTGGACAAGCAGTTTGCTCGATTCCTGGAGGTGTTCAAAAAGCTTCACATCAATATTCCATTTGCAGAAGCCTTGGAAGAAATGCCCAGCTATGTAAAATTCATGAAAGACATTCTTTCACGAAAACGAAGATTGGGAGACTACGAGACAGTAGCATTAACGGAAGAATGCAGTGCCATCATTCAGAGGAAACTTCCCCCGAAGTTGAAAGATCATGGCAGTTTCACTGTCCCATGCACCATTGGAGAACATTACACCGATAAGGCTTTATGTGATTTAGGTGCAACTGTTAACTTGATGCCTTTTTCTATTTTTAGGAAACTGCAGATTGGAGAAACAATGCCAACTTCAGTCTCACTACAACTTGCTGATAGAACGCTCGTATTTCCAAGAGGTGTAGTTGAGGATGTGCTGGTCAAGGTTGACAAATTCATTTTCCCAGTAGATTTTATTGTCCTTGATATGGAGGAAGACGCAGACATGCCAATCATCCTCGGGAGACTATTCTTGGCTACAGGTTGAACCATTATTGATGTACAAAAATGAGAATTAACCATGATGGTACATGACCAAGAAGTAACATTCAATGTTTTCAAGGCCATGAATTTCCCAGATGATGAAAAGAATGAGGAATGTTTCAGACTTGATGTGATACACAGTACCATTCAGAACTCCAATGCAATGCAAAGTTCTACTGACAAACTTAAAACATGTCAATTGCCTGTGGAGCCTAAAGATAAAGCGACTTTTACACTGAAAGAGCAGAAGAGAAAAAGATCCACTAGCTCAAAGAATTGGAGGAATTTCACAATCAGCCTTTTGAGGATGCCAAATTGTACAAAAAAAGGGCAAGAAGAGACATGATGAGAAGTTAGTGCGCATACAACTGGAATCAGGGCAGAAGGTACTGTTAAACAAATCAAAGGTGAAATTCTTCCCATGGAAGCCAAAATCACGGTGGTCAGGGCCATTTGTGATCACCAAAGTTTTACCAGATAGAGCCGTTGAGATACATGATCCTGACTCCAACAAAACATTCAAGGTTAAAACAAGCGTGTCAAGCACTACTGGGGAGAATCATTTGAGCGACAAAAAGAAAGTGTTACACTTTCAGATCCAGCTTAACGTTCGAGAAGTCACGTCTAGCTGACGACTTTAAACTTAGCGCTCGCTGGGAGGCAACCCATGCAATTTGTGTATATATTGTGATCTGGTGTGTTTTATTTTTGTGTGTTTAGTTTTTGCAGGTAAAGACATTTCACGATGGAAAAAGCTCTCGCAAATCTTCACAAGTAATTTCCTTCTCTCCCTTAAAAATCTCTGATGAAAGTTTACAAAGCTCGCTTGGAACGGATAAGGTTACTGACAATCCATGGTGTTCCTAATGATATTCATTGGGTAATTGAAGCACGGGTGCGATTGGTAGGTGAGTCTTCTGAATCTTTTATTTCACATCTGCCTGGTTTTGGAAGAAGCACCTATACAAAGAATTGAAGCACCTGGTTTTGCTAAGCAAATGGGTGTTTGTTACAAATGTGCACGCTGGAATTGCAATACTCGTTGTCGTTCTTTAGGAATGGTGTCTGATAATCATGAAGATAAAATTAAATTCATTAGGGATGGCTTGAGTAAGGAGTCTTTAGATGATATATCTTCGACTCTTGAGATGCATCCCAGTGGATATGTTCACATAGCCATTCGCAAATTACATACACAATTTCAAAAAGAAAGACAACAATTAAGTCTCGGGAATCTGACTCAAAAAGACCCTGTTTGCCAATTTATAAGAAAATTGGATAGGAAGCTTGTCCTTGACGCATAGACGTTAATCAAGCCGTTACTTTTCTTATACATATTATATCTCTTTGTCTTTTCCTAATAATTGTGATTTATTTTGTTGTTTTCTTTTATTTTCTCCGACATGATCCATACATTTTTGACTATCACGATTTATTTTACTGTTTAACTAATAATTGTCATTTGGCAGGTACTAGTGCTATTATTTTACTCATCATTTTCAGGTGTTACAAATTCAACTCATCATTGCACTTTTGAAGACATCCAGAGTAAAACATGGAAGCCACTCCAAGAAGACGAGTTGAAAACATCTATGTGTTTTGCGGTAGTAGTGTTGGTACTAAACCATAATACGTAGAGGCAGCACATGAATTGGGTCGAGTCTTAGCTGCAAGAAATATGCACTTAGTATATGGCGGAGGCAATCTTGGACTAATGTGGATCATTGCAAAGGCCGTACAGGAATGAGGCAGTCACGTTTTGGGAATAATCCCAAAACCCTTGGCAGAGGTAAATCTTATTGGATCATCAAACGGAGAGGAACTGATCGTGCCAGGTATGTCTAAACGACTGGTAGAAATAATTAACCGTGCTGATGCTTTTATTGCTTTGCCAGGTGGCTTGGGCACATTGGAGGAAATTTTTATAGTACTATCTTGGGCGAACCTGAACATACACCAGAAACCAATTGGGTTGTTTAACGTTGATGGATTTTATGATTTTCTTTGTGTGTTTCTTGATGATGCTCGGAGAAATGGGTTCTTGTCAAAACCTTTGAAAGAACTACTCTTTACTGCTAGAACTGGCTCGGATCTAATTGACCCACTCTTAGCCTATGAACCACAAGTTGACCCTATCCTTTCAAAGATAAATTGGTCCGAGGACGATCGTGGTAAGAGGCGTCGTGTTAATCTGGATCTTAACCTTTAACTTTTCGTGTAGAATTTCAGCTAACCTGGTACTATCTTCTAAACTCTTCTTCTACTGTTTAAGACATTGGGGACAATGTCTCATTTAGGTTTGGGGGAGGTAATTAGTTGATCAGTACCTTGTTTTTAGTTGTGTGTTGTTTTTATTTTTAGTTCAAAATTTTTCGAAAAATACAAAAAAATTGAAAATTTTTCAAAAAATTACAAAAATATTTTGCGTTTTTGTTTTTATTTTGACTAAAAATGGGAAATTGGTAAGAGATAGCTGAGTAAGGAGTTTCCACTCCTGAGACGTATCTCAAGCCTATTTTCGAAATAAGTTAATTTTTGTTTATTTCCTTTTAAATTATTTAATTTGTAAATTCTCCATAAAACGGACTAAAATGGATTTTCGTATGCTCAGTTGACAGGTATTATCAACATGCATAGTAACATACGGACATGAGTTAAAATTGAAATGTTTGTAATATTCAGTGCTCTAGTTTAATTGTAAGAAGCATCTCAAAAAGCAATAGAGTAAAAAAAAAATCTGAGATCCGAGTTATTAAGTCTGTAAGGGTGTTTTAACACCTAGTGCCCTAAAACTAACTGGTTTGGGAGTCACTGGCCCAAAGCTCGCTACATGGATCAAAGATGCTGCAAAAATATCTGAAGT
Organism: Zanthoxylum bungeanum; assembly: GCA_019454045.1. NCBI lineage: Eukaryota > Viridiplantae > Streptophyta > Magnoliopsida > Sapindales > Rutaceae > Zanthoxylum > Zanthoxylum bungeanum. The sequence goes on from SKCR01006449.1 coordinate 9,223, forward strand.
CTGAGTAATTAAGTCGTTAGGGGTGTCTTAACACCTAGTTCCCTAAAGCCAATTGGTTTGGGAGCCACCGACCCAACACTCGTTATATAGATGGAAGATATTATATATAAATAAATAAATAAAATCAAAGAAAAAATCAAAAAAATCCGAAAAATTATTCCATTGCTACAAAAAGGTGTGAAATCTGATAGAACTTTAGGACAAAAATATTACTCTGTTATCACCTGCACTTATGACTGTTGTGGGCAAAAATGAGTTGTTTAATATTTTGTTGGATGTGTATATGAAGAATGGTAAAAATAATCGGAGAATTTACTTATTCAGTAATTTAGAAAGAAAGAAAATAACTAGTAACTTGGAGAAGAAGTTTCACCTAATTAGTCACTAACTTCTTTATTCTCTTTTCTCTTGTCTTTTTATTTTTGTGTGCATTAGTTTCACTACCTTTTAACTTTTGCAAAATGTTTGTGGGTATCATTGCTGTAAACCCTCACGAGACTGTAACTCGTCCACTAGGGACACCTAGGGGTTTAAAGGCTTGTTGCATACGCTAAATGTAACCATGATCCCTACGAAAGTGGCTTAGTTAAAATTTTATAATGTAATTTTATTTTGTGTTTTGCTCGAGGACTAGCAAAATGTTAGGTTTGGGGGTGTGATGAGTGGTAAATCTATCACTATTTCCCACTCATTTAACATAATCTTTTGTATAGTTTCTTGAGTTTTGTGAATATTTTGATGTGTTTTGTGTTATTTTGTAGATAAATAAAGTTTCAGGACATTCTGGAGGTGATTTGGACCAAAACAGTGAAAATTGGAAAAATGGCATTTTGGTAATTTAGGCGCGTCGCGACGCGCAAGCCATTGGTGTCGCGACGCCTAACATACGCCGAACAGTGCTAACGTGCGCCGGGTCTACAAATCAAAATCTGAGAAAAGTTGACTTTGCTAACGTGCGTCGTGCCACGTGTCACCATCACAATCGATCTGCTAACATGCGCCGTGCCACGTGTCATCATCCTACGGTGCCGACAGTCACCATCGTCACATGTCGCCACGTGTCACTCCATGTCATTGCCACATCATCGTCCACATCTCCAGGTGACCGAGTCAAACTGCCACCTCACCGCCATGTCATCATCAGCCAATCAGGAAGTGACACATGTCGTAATTCTATGGTGCCGACAGTCACTTTGCCACGTGTCGCCATGTCACCGCCACGTTAGCATCAATTATTGGCTCTCTTGTCCCTATCTGATACGTGGCGGATAAGAATCTAGCCGACCAATTAGAAGCCGCCACGTGTCATAATAATTGAGTCCCAACCACCTTGCCACGTGTCACCTTATCACCTTATCCAGAATCTTCAACCGAAAAACCAGAGTATGCCACGTCGACAAAATTCGCGTCGCGACGCGCGACCCTTACTGATGCCTATAAATAGAGCGCCAAATTCCAGTTTCAGTTGTACCACTCTCTCTCATCTCTTTGATGTAAAGAAGGAGTTTATCCGATTATAACTAGTCTCTATAATCAGATAAACATGACCTAGTCATAATATCCCGATAGCTGCAGCATATAAGAGAACCAGTTACGTATCCTACATGATCATCATCTCCACTATGACTGGAGTGATACTTCCATCTCGACATCACACCCAATACACTACGATTCTCAATATACCCAGAAGAGGCGTACACATAACCTGTTAAAGCCCTGGACGACCAAAACCAAAGTATATTGATTGTCGCAAGTATTAGCGGTGCAAGTCTCAGGTTAAGACCAAATACACATACCCTGATTCGAATTCCATAGACACATAGTCAGACTACAAATGGAATTCCGAGGGGTCTATCCAGAGCAAAGCTGTTTTCCGTACCATCGGTAAACACAACCTCCTATTACACTTGCATGAGTATCCTATACCCAAATATATGAGAACTATGATGTTATGCTCCCATAACACGCACACGTGCAATACTAGTCTATTCCGCATTATCGATGTCCAATCTCGATAATATTACGACTAGGGATATTTAATGATTAAACATGTATGGATTGATACTGTCTCATATCATCTCAATCCGGAACTAATCATATGGACCTTCTACCATTTATACATCTTGGTGATCTAATCACAAATGATAAAAGTGCAATTTCCTTTGTCACATAGTTAATTTGTACAACAACACCATGATCTGTACAAATAGTGACGCTATGGGTCATAACTGTCCAACATCATGTACTCACCGCCCCGATCTGATTGAAGGCTTTCCAAGAGTTTTCCGGTTTGTTTCTCTACTTCAAATCAGGTTTCTTTGAACTTTTCAAAAGTTTACGATTTGTGTTTCATAAGAAACATATAACCATATCGTGAGAAATCATTGAAAAAAGTTACAAAGTATTGAAACCCACCCATGGAAACATGATTTATTTGACCACACACATCGGAATGCACAAGTTCCAATGAATCATTGGCACGGTGTCGAACACCACTAAATGAGGATTTGGTCATTTTACCTTGAATACAATATTCCCAAATTGGTAAAGGTTCTATTGTTAGATCTGATATCAAACCATCCTTAACTAGTTTGGTTAGACGTTTTATGCATATATGACCTAATCTCATATGCGACGATACTGTGCTATTTACTTCATCCGATCTTTTCCTTTTAGATTTCTCTATATTAAAAACATCACGATTTTTTGTTAAAATGTAATGACCATCAACCATGGGACATGAAACAAGTAAAACATTCATATTATCAAATAAATCCAAAAGACCATCTTTAATATTTATATGAAATCCTTCGCTGTCAAATACATGAAGTGAGATGATTTGTCATATCATAGACGGCATAAAATAACAGTTATTAAGTTTAATATTACATTCATCAGAGAGTTTCAAAAACAAAATTCCTACTGCTTCTACTTGTAGAAAATCTTTATTCCCTACTCGCAGCTGGATCTCTCCTGGCTTTAATCTTCTAGTTTCCCTCAGATCCTGTAACGAATTGCAAATTGTTGGTTTCTATAATATGTCCCAAACAAAGATTAAGCATGTGAAATACTATAAATGAATATATATATAAGACTTGAAGCATGGCGGAATCATACTTACAAAGCTATGTGATGAAGAAGATGATCAAATGGTGGAAGCTCCAAGTGTTGGAAGATTCGGCCAAGAGAGGAAGAAGACTTGAAGCTCCAAGCTTTTGTATTCCAAGCTCTTTGATGGTTTCCCTATCACCTCTTTTGATCCCTTGCTTGTGCTAGCAAAAATGGAGAATAGAAGATCAAATCTTCCTTTGTCCTTCAATGGAGTTCACGGCAATGTGAAGAAAATTTGAAGAGAAAGAGTTTTTGTGTGTATTGATTTTGTTTTGAAAAAATTAATTAAAAAATCAATTTATATTTATGCCCTAATTTTATATTTTGTAAATTAATAATAAATCTATGACACAAACCATGCAATGGCTTAGAGTGTCAAACACTCAAACTCCATGCAATGCATTAGAGGTAATGCACACTATCACCATGCAATGCCTTATCAATTAATAATGCATATAATGACAAGTGTCATGTGGGCCCCACACGTTTCCCAATGAAAGTGGGCCCACGTCCATTCACGCGTTCGGGTTCGATATTTCCTCCGAATACCGAGCTTACGTCGCGACGTTAATTAAACCAATTTAAATAAATAATTGCGCCGGCGAAATTATTATTTACGTCGCTAACGAATTAATTCTAAATTAACTCGTATGCCCGAATTAAATCTAATTTTAATTTCGCGTCGAAATCGAATTTCGATTAGTATATCGATACAATAATTTTACTCGATTAATTCCAAATTAATCGTTCTCTCTCTCTAAATTAGGCACTTTATCCAAGATAAAGTTTCTCCGCAATTAATAATCCAAGATTAATTAAGTCCGAATCAATATCATAGGTGAATCTTCAGGAAGCGACCCAAGAGATCTCCGGATTTTTGGCAGTAAAATACGGTCGTCGGATAATCCGAACACGTACGTACCTCGTACTACGTCTTTACCGATTTACAAGACAGGTTGGCTTCTAGCAAAGCGCCATGCCTACCCAATTCTCCAAGAAATATCTTATAGGAATATAAGATCTGTATCAAGCGTATATACCGTAGTATTGCGTACAGATCCAGTATCGGATGATCACATGCTAGGCCTAGGGCTGGAGATGTGTCTGCCCGTACGAAACATATATCGGAATCAAGCAACTAGTCTCTTTAAATCCGACAATCCTGACCTGGTCATATTGTCCCGACGGTTGCAACCTTTTAGAGTACTAGTTCTGTGCCCTGCATGATCATCACCTCCATATGTCTGAAGCGATACTTCCATCTTGACATCACATCCAGTACACTACGATTCTCGATAAACCCAGAAGAGGTGTACACAGACCGGTTAAGGTCCCCAACCACCAAAACCAAAGTTTACCGATTGTCGCAAGTACTAGCGATGTAAGTCTCAGGTTAAGACCATATACACCTACCCTGATGCGGCCTCCCATAGACACATAGACATACTACCAATGGGATTCCGCGGGGTCTATCCAGAGCGAAGCTGTTTTCCGTACCATCGGTAAAACACACCTCTATCGCACTTGCATAAGTATCCAATACTTAAATATATGAGAACTATGCCGTTGTGCCCTCACAACGTGCACAAGCGCAATACTAGCCTATCCGCATTATCGATGTCCAGTCTCGATAATACTACGGCTAGGGATATTTAATGATTAAACCTTTATGGATTGATACTGTCTCATATCATCTCAATCCAGTACTAATCATATGGACTTTTGCCATTTATATATCAAAGTAAATAAAATTACAAAACGGCAAAAGGCAATTTCATTATCACATAGTTAATTTTGTACAATAATACAATATCATTTACAAACAGTGACGCTATGGGACATAATGTCTAACAATCTCCCCACTTGGCCTATAGCCAGTCACTCAAGCATCTAATACCACGAACTAGTATGTGTCGTTCAAAAACTTGCTGAATGAACAGCCTTCGTCAGCAGGTCTGCAATGTTTATCATCTGATGTGACCTTCTCGACGTTTACATCGCCACGATGTATGATCTCCCGAATCAGATGGTAACGTCGAAGAACATGCTTGGACCGTTGATGAGACCTTGGTTCCTTAGCCTGTGCTATGGCCCCGTTATTGTCACAATACAATGGAACGGGCTCTGCTGCTAACGGAACTACTCCTAATCCGATTAGGAACTTTCGGATCCAAACTGCCTCCTTTGCTGCTTCAGATGCAGCGATGTACTCCGCTTCTGTTGTTGAATCGGCAACAGTATCTTGTTGCTTGGAAGATTTCCAGCTCACTGCTCCACTGCTTATTCAAACAAAAAATGTACCCGGATTGTGACCTGTAGTCATCCTTGTCGGTTTGGAAACTTGCATCGGTATACCCAGATACCGCAAGTTCTCCACCTCCATAAATTAAGAAAGCATCCTTAGTTCGTTTAAGATATTTAGGATATTCTTAACTGCTATCCAGTGACCTTCACCTGGATCGGCCTGATAGCGACTACACATGCTCAAAGCATATGAGACATCAGGTCGTGTACATATCATGGCATACATGATCGATCCGACTGCCGAGGCGAACGGTATCCGACTCATGTTGTCTTCTCTTCCTGAGTCTTAGGACACATGTCCTTAGACAGAGAGGTACCACGTATCATTGGAACCAATCCCTTCTTGGATTGTTCCATGTTGAATCGCTTCAACACTTTATCAATGTATGTACTCTGGGAGAGTCCAAGCAGCTTTCTAGATCTATCCCGTAGATCTTTATTCCAAGAATAAAGGCTGCTTCTCCCAGATCTTTCATGGAGAATTTTAATGAAAGCCAAGCTTTCACCGACGTTAGCATAGGAATGTCATTGCCTATCAGCAATACGTCGTCGACATAAAGGACGATAAAAGTAAGTGCTCTCCCACTAACCGCTTGTATACACAAGGGTCATCTGCGTTTTGCATGAAATCATATTCTTTTATGATCTCATCAAAACGTTGATTCCATGACCGTGATGCTTGCTTCAATCCATAAATGGATCGATTTAACTTACAAACCTTGTTTGCAAGTCTTGGCACGATAAAACCGTCAGGCTGTTGCATATAAACATCCTCCAAAAGGTTTCCGTTAAGGAAAGCGGTTTAACGTCCATCTGCCATATCTCGAAGTCGAAATATGCAGCTATTGCAAGCATTATCCGAATGGATTTAATCATGGCAACGGGTGAGAAGGTCTCGTCATAATCAATACCGTATTGTTGACGATACCCCTTCGCTACAAGCCTAGCTTTGTACGTTTGTACGTTGCCATCCATGTCGGTCTTCTTCTTGAAGATCCATCTGCATCCAATAGGCTTTACGCCTTCTGGTGCATCAACCAGTGTCCAAACTTGGTTGGCGTACATGGAATCCATCTCGGACTTCATGGCTTCTTGCCATAAAGCGGAATCGATATTTCGTATCGCTTCCTCATACGTAGCCGGCTCATTATCCTCAATCAGATTAATATCTACATGAGGTGAGATCAGGAACCCATACCTCTCAGGTACTGTTCTGACTCTCTCCGACCTACGCGGGTCCTTGTGTATGTGAATTTGTGGTACAGACTCATCCTGGACGGTCTGTTCTTGTTCCGTCGTTGATTCATTGCCAGGAACAGTATCACTACGATCTTCATCGAGTTCTACTTCCTCCTCCCATTACCACTGCATTTATAAAATCCTTCTCAAGGAAAAATGCTTGTAGAGCAACAAATACTTTGTTCTCTTGTGGGTGATAGAAGTAATATCCTTTGGTTTCCCTAGGATATCCTACAAAAAGGCATTTATCAGTTTTGGGTTCAAGTTTGGTACTTTCCAAACGTTTAACATGTGCCCAGCATCCCCAAATCTTCAGGAAAGAGAAACTTGTGGTTTCCTTCCTGTCCATATCTCATATGGAGTCTGTTCAACAGACTTCGACGGTACTTTATTCAAAATAAGTATAGCACTGTTTAATGCGTATCCCAGAAGGATATTGGTAGCTCAGTGCGACTCATCATTGACCTTACCATGTCCAACAAGGTGCGGTTTCTCCGTTCGGACACACCGTTTAATTGCGGTGTTCCAGGAGGAGTCCACTGTGAAAGAATACCATATTCTTTCAAGTAATCTTGAAACTCATAACTCAAGTATTCGCCACCAGGTCTGACCGTAATGTCTTAATACTCTTCCCTGTTTGTTTCTCCACTTCGTGTCGAAACTCTTGAATTTCTCAAAAGTTTCCGACTTGTGTCTCATAAGATACACATAACCGTAACGAGATGCATCATCTGTAAAGGTTACGAAGTAGTGAATCCACCTCTAGCCTGGCTAGACATGGGCCCGCATACGTCAGTATGAACGAGAGCTAACAGTTCTGTGGTACGTTCACCTTTACCGCTAAAAGGTGATTTAGGCATTTTGCCTAAAAGACAAGATTCGCAGACGTCATATGAATTGAGATCAAATTCGTCCAAGTACCCACTCTTCGAAAGTGTGGATATGCGAGTCTTGTTAATGTGTCCTAGACGACAATGCCACATATAAGCTTCATCTTTTAGATTACTCCTTTTGAGCTTTTTGTTTGGTCATTTTAGGAGATTCATTATATTCAAAATATAAAGACCGTTATTTGCAACAGCTATGCAAATTTCTGCATCATTTTTATATAAATAACACCCAGTGTTTCTAAATACAAAAGTGTAACCCTGCTGGGTTAACAAGGATACAGATATAATATTCCTAGTTAAACTAGGTACAAAATAACAGTTTAAAAGTTTAAGTACATGCCCTGAGGGCAGTTCTAAAACAAAAGTCCCTACGGCCAAAACAGCAACTGGTGTTCCGTTTCCGACCCGTATCCATCTCCCCTGTCGCCAGCATCCTGCTATCATGCAGATCCTGCACATCAGTACAAATATGAGCACCACAACCAGAATCAAAAATCCAATTTTTAAAACTAGAAGTATTCATATTTATCTCAATAACAAACATACAGAGGCGGTAGCCTTGCCACCCTTGCTATCCTCCTTCTGCACAATGTTTATTTGGCAGTCACGTTTCCAGTGACCCCTTTTGCCGCAGTTAAGGCAGATGTCGCGAGATTTGTCCTTTGGCTTCCTAGAAGCCACTGTCAACTGTGCCTTGCCTTTGCCCTTCTTTTGAACTTCTCTTCCTCGCACCTCCAATTGCCATGGGCCTAGCCTTTGGCGCATGAGAGGTCGATGCATAATGCGCCTCGCGCTTGCTCCCCTTTAGGAGTTCCCCTTCGGACTCCTTCAGCACGGATAACAACTCTCCAAGAGTGTCGTCAGTATCCATCAACTTATAGTTGACGATGATTTGTTTCCAAGTATCGGGCACCGATTGTAATATCATATCAATCGTCAGCTCTGCCTCCAAGACAATGCCCATATTGGCTAACTCATCTATGTCAGCGATCATTTGAGTCCCGTGGGCCTCAACTGATGCGCCATCTGTCATCCGGGAGCGGAAGAGTTTCCTTACTAGCTCGTACCTCTTCATCCGCTTGTTAGTGCGGTGAAGATCACGCAATCTTGCCATCATGTTATAGGGATCCAAGTCCCTGTTTTGGCGTCTGAAATGCTGGGTCATTGCAGCTAGCATAACTGACTGAGCTTGGTCACAATCGTCACTATGAGTCTTCCATAACTCTAGCTCCAGTGGCTCAGTGGGTTTAGGCGGGAGAGGCCTCTGAATAGTATACAGTACCCTCAGCCCCAAGCACTATCTTGAGGTTCATTTCCAGTCGGCAAAGTTTGTCCCTTTGGACATTATCGCCCATGATTATGTCGCGGATATTACCTTTGCCGTCATCTTGACAACTATAGTCCAACTATAAAGTCAACGATGTTATGGGTACAGTCAAACTGTACAAGTAAAATAACAATATATTTAGTCCAACTAATCAAATAAAATATTGACGAAATAATTTTGAAAGACGAGTAAGGCTAATTATCTGAACGAATTGCAAATTCAATAATAGCCTCCCACTATTTTCTTCAAGTTTCTAACCCTCTGTAGAGAACTCGGGAAATCGATTTCCTAGTGGGCTAGGATCCCGTTAAATAACACACAACCTTGACTTTGGCCAATAAAAATTGTATGCTATTTAACTTAGGTAGATCTCCATGATCAATTGGATCTCATCCAATTCCTAGATCCGGTTAGGTGGACATCCAAGTCCGAAACATATGTATAATGCCAATGTAACCATTACATTTTCCTAACCCTATCCTCCGATCGAATCATCTAGGCCTTGGCTTTGGCCAAAAAACAACCTAGTGATTCCAGTTAAGCGGGACCCATTGACGAGGAAAGTTTCGTAATCAATGTCGTTGGACAAAAGTGATCTTGACTGTTTGGCCAATAAAAATCACGATTGGACAAGACACCGATATGCAACAAAACTCTCATGATTCAAGTACATCCTTGATTGACAAAGGTCTTGACTTTGGTCAAAAACAAACAAATGCCAACTTCGGATCTTGAACAAGACCATTCAATGGAAGGATATTCGCTTAATATAAATTGAGGGATTTTCGCGTAATTGGCAACCAATTTATTTATCTTTGTTAGGTCTCATCATCATACACCCTTAAGCATGCTTCTAAAACATCATAAAGCGCGTAAAGTAAATTAATAGTGATATGCGGATGGATATATAAACAACTTGTTCCTAGAACAAATCACTCCTTTCCTCTCCCCGCTAGCACTATTCTACTATTACCCAATTACATAATACAATAAAAGAAACCTCATTTACATTGAGGGAATTAGGTGAGAAGAGAATACAAAGAGATAAAGAGATAAGGCTGGACACGCAGGTCCAATTTATAAATTCCAAATTTACAATAATTTCTAAAATTACCCTTTCCCTCTAATATCCATCCGATATACACTATTCATTCATCACATACATATATATTCAAACAAGACATGCTTTTACAACAATCTAATCCAATTAATTAGTCTTAGTTAAAGTGATCATCCAATGTTCAAACAACGGTTTGATTTTGTGCGAGTCCAACTCGATTGAGAATAAGTACATAAGGTACGAATTCGCGAATTATATCGAACTACTTATTAAATCTTATTTAATTCGTATTCAATACTAATTCATTTATTAATTCCAAATTAAATGTTTACACTTTTAATTTGCTTTAAAGACTTAGATTCTAAATCTAATCCTATTGGGTCTCAAAGCCCAACTAACATCCAATGTTGAATTTAATTCAGTCAAATGGGCTTAGAATTGATTTATTAAGGCTTGGGCTTTGGTCAATTTGGGTCAAACCCAATTACCAAGCCCAAATAAGGAATCACCCTTAAGTGCCATAAAATCAATTTTAAGCCCATAAGGCCCAATTAAATTATTAAAGCCCATTATATTATATTTGGACTTAATGGAGTGATTTAGGCCCAAATTGGATCCAATCCTTTTGGCCCAAATCTACTTGGTCCAACCAAGCCCATTATGCCCAAATACAATATTAAAGCCCAATGCACCAATTAAGCCCATTAATTAATTTTAATATTCCAAACATTTAAAGTCCAATTAATTAAAGTGTAATATCCAAGATTAATACATTAAACCAAATATTTCAAAAATACCCATTTAATTATAATCATGTATTTTGTAAAATAAATGTCCAACATTAATTTTGTGTCAAAAAAAGACACTCCATTCTCATGTCCTTGTATATTCGGCCAAGTAAGTATTTTGTGTCGATTTGTTTCATCCGATGAATTACTAATCTACGTCCCGTATTACGTTCTAAGTCATCCAATGATCTAACACAAAAAAATTCCAATACATCAATCAAATGTAACATACCATTCGGCCAAGGTCAAATTTTTGGGGAAAAATCATCCAATGCTTTTTTCAAAAATTGATTTCATATAATGTCATTTAACATACATATAGCATACTCATTCATCAAATTTCACAGAACATGCTTCAATCAATTTTCACACACCATTCGGCCAAGGTCAAATTTTTGGGGAAAAATCATCCAATGCATTTTTCATAAAATTGATTTCATATAATGTCATTTAACATACATATAAGCATACTCATTCATCAAATTTCACAAGAACATGCTTCAATCAATTTTTACCCAAATTTTAACCTAAAGTATTTCATGCTTAAACCTAGCTCAATGATACCATTGTTGGTTTCTATAATATGTCCCAAACAAAGATTAAGCATGTGAAATACTATAAATGAATATATATATAAGACTTGAAGCATGGCGGAATCATACTTACAAAGCTATGTGATGAAGAATGATCAAATGGTGGAAGCTCCAAGTGTTGGAAGATTCGGCAAGAGGAGGAAAAAGACTGAAGCTCCAAGCTTTTGTATTCCAAGCTCTTGATGGTTTCCCTATCACCTCTTTTGATCCCTTGCTTGTGCTAGCAAAAATGGAGAATAGAAGATCAAATCTTCCTTTGTCCTTCCATGGAGTTCACGGCAATGTGAAGAAATTTGAGAGAGAAAGAGTTTTGTGTAATTGATTTTGTTTTACCAAAAATCAATTTATATTTATGCCATAATTTTATTAAATTAATAATAAATCTATGACACAAACCATGCAATGGCTTAGAGTGTCAAACACTCAAACTCCATGCAATGCATTAGAGTGTAATGCACACTATCACCATGCAATGCCTTATCATATAAATAATGCATATAATGACAAGTGTCATGTGGGCCCCACACGTTTCCCATGAAAGTGGGCCCACGTCCACTCACGCGTTCGGGTTCGATATTTCCGAAATACCGAGCTTACGTCGCGACGTTATTAAACCGAATTTAAATAAATAATTGCGCCTGGCGAAATTATTATTTACGTCGCTAACGAATTAATTCTAAATTAACTCGTATGGCCGAATTAAAATCTATTTTAATTTCGCGTCGAAATCGAATTTCGATTATTATATCGAATACAATAATTTTATCGATTAATCCAAATAATTCGTTCTCTCTCTAAATTAGGCACTTTATCCAAGATAAAGTTCTCCGCATTAATCCAAGATTAATTAAGTCCGAATCAAATATCATAGGTGAATCTTCAGGAAGCGACCCAAGAGATCTCCGGATATTTTGCAGTAAATATACGGTCGTCGGATAATCCGAACACGTACGTACCTCGTACTACGTCTTTACCGATTTACAAGACAAGGTGGCTTCTAGCAAGCAGCGCCATGCCTACCCAATTCTCCAGAAATATTCTTATAGGAATATAAGATCTGATCAAGCGTAGTATACCGAGTATTGCGTACAGATCCAGTATCGGATGATCACATGCTAGGCCTAGGGCTGGAGATGTGTCTGCCCGTACGAACATATATCGGACATCAAGCAACTAGTCTCTTTAAATCGGACAATCCTGACCTGGTCATATTGTCCCGACGGTTGCAACCTTTTATAGAGTACTAGTTCTGTGCCCTGCTGATCATCACCTCCATATGTCTGAAGCGATACTTCCATCTTGACATCACATCCAGTACACTACGCTTCTCGATAAACCCAGAAGAGGTGTACACAGAACCGGTTAAGGTCCCCAACCACCAAAACCAAGTTTACCGATTGTCGCAAGTACTAGCGATGTAAGTCTCAGGTTAAGACCAGATACACACCTACCCTGATGCGGCCTCCCATAGACACATAGACATACTACCAATGGATTCCGCGGGGTCTATCCAGAGCGAAGCTGTTTTCCGTACCATCGGTAAAACACAACCTCCTATCGCACTTGCATAAGTATCCAATACTTAAATATATGAGAACTATGCCGTTGTGCCCTCACAACGTGCACAAGCGCAATACTAGCCTATTCCGCATTATCGATGTCCAGTCTCGATAATACTACGGCTAGGGATATTTAATGATTAAACCTTTATGGATTGATACTGTCTCATATCATCTCAATCCAGTACTAATCATATGGACTTTTGCCATTTATATATCAAAGTAAATAAAATTACAAAACGGCAAAAGGCAATTTCATTATCACATAGTTAATTTTGTACAATAATACAATATCATTTACAAACAGTGACGCTATGGGACATAATGTCTAACACAAATATGAGAAGGACAAGCGGTGTCTAATACGCAAGTCGAACTAAAATAAAAAGCAAGTGTAATGTCAATAAAAAGAAAACGAATACCTTATGGAACTTTCTTCAAATAAGCTAAATACTTTGGACAATTGCGTTTCTAGTGTCCAAGTATGCCGCATTGGAAACATTTTCCTTTTGCAACACCTGTCTTCACCTTTGGCTTAGAAACCCTTGCAGAAGCAACTTTAGGACCTTTACCTGCAACTTTCTTTTTCTTTTTCTGTTTCTTCCAAGCCGGCTTTTGAGAAGCATGAGAAGGTCTAGAAGAAGAAGCACCAGTGACTATGAAAACATAACTATTATATTCATGTCATCTTGAGCCGTCAGCAATATATTGTGCAACTCAGAATAGGTGGGAAGCATCTTATGCATGTTAAAGTTAATAGTAAAGCCCTTGAAAGACTTAAGAAGAGATGGGAGAATCACACTATTCCTGAGGCGGTTGTTAATATGAATATCCATCCTTTCGATCTCTTTGATACAATCTATTAGCTTTAACACATGTGGGCTAACGGGTTTTCCCTCCGGGAGAAAAGTATGAAAAAGCTCGATAGCCACCTTATGCATCTCTACCCGTGGTCGATCACTGAATGGTTCCTTCATATGCAACAAGATGGATCCGAAATCAGGCATCGACATATACTATCATCTGTAGTTCCGGCACCATAGATCCCAAGATGTATGACTGGACTTTCCGATCATCCTCCTTCCATTTTTTAAACGTCTCACGTTCTTCATCTAAAGCATCATCCGAAACCTTTACGGGCATTGGGCGATCTAGAACATTTTCAATTTGCTCCGCTTGACAGAGAAATCAGAGATTCATGAGCCAAACATTATAATTAACAACACTCTGGAGCCTATGCGTATCAAGTATACGCGAAAGGGGTTCGAAACAGACATTCTGTCTACACAAGATAAAACAAAATTAAGCGGAAAATAATATTTAAATATCATGATAAAAATACTAAATAAAGTATGGAATTACTTTTCTAAAAATTGCCCTCGCATTGTCTTACATATTCTTTATAATTTCTACTAAAACAAGAATACAAAAATTTAACTCTTAAATCTCACTATGAGAAGTAAATCCTTCTTGACATTTACAAAAGTCTCACGCTTTAGCAATATTAACCACTGTAAAATTCGAGAGGTAGACAACTATTGTCAATTGGAACTCATGCAACTCTTACATTCGGTCCTAAATCGAATCTTATCCTCAAGCTTTAGCAATATTGGATAATTTAATTTTTAGATCAACTTGTCTATCATCAAAAGTAGGATACTAATATTATCCTCACGCTTTAGCAATATTGGATAATACTTTCTCTTAAATTTGAATCATCTCATGTTTAACCGGATTAGAACAAACTATTATAACCAATCTCTCACGCTTTAGCAATATTGGGAATAATTATAATGGTTTAACTAACACCATATAGACAAGCCGGACCATGTCATATTTTCATACAAAATTAATGACACTAAGATCTAGTGTAGAGATTTTACATGCTCAAACACATACAAATATTTAAATGTATGCATGTACAAAAAAAATGTCTAAACATATAATCAACAATTACATGTATGCATGGGCATTTTATACAATCAAGAAAAATTGTAAATGACATGAAAAATTATTAGCATGTATCGCTCTGATACCACTTGTTACGGAGGAACGGATATGCCGAGGAGCAAAGGAACGCGCGCGGGATCAAATCCCGAGCAATATATTTTTTTCGGCAATACCCTAAAATGTGTATTAAAATATTTACTTTCATAAGCTTAATAATTATTCCAATGCACACTAAAATCATATATCATTATATATTAATTTTTCATGCATCAATTTAATCCCATAAGCTTTAATGAATATTCTAACACTTTAATAAATTTATCAACAAAAATAATAATAATCCAAGCATCAAAATATTCTCAACAACAATTGTCAAATATAAAACCAAGCATATAAAATCAATATATCATCCATACATTAATTTTCTATACACTTTAATGCTTAAAAATTCCTCACATACATGCTTACAATTATCCAACAATTCCATAAATAATTTTTCCAAACAACAACCCAACAATAAATTTATAAAATAAATTTACCTACAATAGCTTTTAATCCTTGCCAATTTGAGAAGTTTTACATCCAAGCCCTTTGAATTTTGAACTTCTTCTATCTCCACCAAATCAAGATTCTTGAAGAACAAATCTTAGTGACCAAAGGTGGTTTGATCACTCAAGAATGGCAACAACAATTTCCCTAAAGTTTAACTCTTAAACCCTAGAAAAATTCACATTCAAGCAAGCACACAAATTGATCATTAACTCTTAAGGATTAATTCCATGTTCTTGATAATATGTAGGGTGATTTTTGGGGGAGAATTAGGCTGGATTTTGAGAGCCAAAAATCAATTCTTTTCTTTCTAT
>SKCR01006450.1:0-24962 GCA_019454045.1 Zanthoxylum bungeanum
TGTTAGAGACCGATTACTATTACACTATGGAAGGTATGATACATGATATAAATCATGTTCAAGCATGTACGTGCTCACAAATTTACTTCTCGAGTAATCAATAATGCTTCGCAGTTCCGATACAAAATTAGCCAAGAATACAACTCGGATAGCCCTAAGTATTTTAGGCATAACATTTTCATACAATCTCCGATTGTTATGAATGTTATATCGCCGGAAAAATAATACGAATATCTACAACCTTTATGTTGGAAATTTTTCAAAATTTTGAGGGGAACTACATCGAATTTGGTCATTTATTCAGGAGAATGCATTGTGACGTGAATGAAGAGTAAAAAGGAAATTTCCAAAATTCGAAAACTCTTCCGGAAGGATTTTATATTGCAGATCGGGTCTCACAATGAGAGTACACTGGAGAATAAGAGTTTAAGTGTTGAAATATAGCTCGAAATATTTTAAAATAGAGATTTGATGCATTGTAAATTGCGTGACATTAAAGAACCACTTACGCAATTTATGTATATTATTCTATACAAAGGAAGTTTGTTGGTTCGACTATAGAGATAGCAAACAAACTCTGAATGGCTTGATTCTTAAACCATCAAATTTTGTTTGCCGAGACAAACAACTTTCATGTTGATATGTTTCGAAATATACATCAGTTTGGCTTCAAAAATATAAATTTCTGTGAATCCCATGGTAGGGCCTGATTATAATTTTTAGGGGTCAGATTGTAAATTTCAGAAAGTTTTCTATAAATACCCATATTTTCTGAAATTGTCAAAAATGGCAAAACTTCTCAATCCCTCAAACTCGACCCCCCCCCACAAATTCGCACCACCGTTTCTGGTTACGCCGGTCACAACCTCGGCCTCCGTCGGCTGGTGTACCACCCTAAAAATATGCGTTGGAGCTCCCCCATCCTCCAGCAGCTGGCGGCCGTCCAAGGGATGCTAGAATCCAGAGCTTTGACGTGAAGAAGGCGCGAAAAGGGGTATTCTGATCTTGGCTCCTCCCTTCGTTTCACGACCCGAGCCAACCACCAAATCAAAGCTCTCGAAGAGTACTACAAGTTGGCGGTGATGATTTTTTCATTCCATGTACCATTTCATGCAAAATGAGGAAGGAAGATTTAGATGAATAGTAACCCATGATGAACAGTAGCTTCGATCAGAATTCTGTCGATTCTAGCGCGTTCGTGGGATCGTTTGGAGTCTGTATATGCCCTCGAAATCTCGGTAAGACCTCCTGGTAAAAATCCACAAATTTCCAGTTTATAGTTAAATGTTCTGATGTATCCAGTAGCTTCATAAAGTATAGTATTGATATAAATTAGATTGTTTGAGTATTAGTATATTCAATAAGAGAATTCGGTAGAATCCGAGTGAAACCAAATGAGTTTGATCAATCTGATAGAATATGTAAGTTTTCGGTAAAAGTGGATTTTTGTATATAATGATGTGTTTTGATTTTAACGATAGTTATGAGTTATATATAATATCATGAACACGTTTAAAGAAACTTTCGGAAGATTTTTTCCGATAACGTGTAAACTAAGAATATATGTGAACTAGTGGCTTAGAATATGGTGTTTTAAGTTTATTGAAACTGAAAACATTGAAAACGGACTTGATTTGGTTGATCCGGAAAGATCCGAGATTTTATTGTAGTTTAGTCGAGAACTCTGTAAGTCGTGTTTTTGATGGTATTTAGCCATTTATTTTGACAAATGTTACTGGTACTGGAGTGCTCGCGAAGCCAGATATGTAACCCATGCGATGAGAATTTAAATTGGGGATTTCGTGTTTGATTTTTATATATATATATATATATATAATATATATATATATATATATATATTGACATATATATATAAGATTAGGTTTAAAATTTTTAAAATTGATAGTTAAGATATATTCTTGAGAATGAAGTTCGAGATACGTATGGTTAGGATAATCGACTACGACATGTATGGATCATTGTTATTGATATGATATGAAGTGAGACATGAAATGAGCTTAATGTTTATGTGTATGTGTTGATTTTGATGACACGTACGAGCATTTTTCATATGGATGCATTAATTGAAATGGGGTATGAGCCCACTTTGTATGTATTAGATGAGTGAGATGTCACCAGCTCGTAATTGACTGTGGTTGACTTTGTGTTGTGTATATGGATAATGGCATTGCATTGCATTACATTTCATCGCATGACTTACATGATCATATGATTGTTATGATGATGCATATTCATTTTGCATACCCAGATGGGGATACAATGTACATGGACAAATACAGATCAATGACTAGGGGGATGGTGATACGTAACGCCCCTAGATCCTAGTTATAGTGAGTGGATCATTTTCTCATATTGATTTTTACTTATTTTCTTTTGATATAAAATTTAGTTTTCTGCAAATAAGGCATTAGCCAAAATGATTTCCAGTGTATTGATGATTGAGAATGACTTATAAAGCTTTGATTTTGAATGTAAGATTTTGATGATTATTGGAGGCAAGGTGGAAAACCCCACCTCAGATGTGACACGGGTCAGTTAGTAAAAATCCGCTGAGACCAGTACATGTCGTATATCGTGACTTGGTCCGATGGTTTATCCCATTGAAGCATGATTCTCGGGAGAATCGTATAGACGTGTAGGTATTTATTTGATAAACATTGAATGACTCACCGAAGATTACCTAATAGATGGTACACCAAAAGTTAATAGGAATCTTCTTGGGTTGAGTAGTATAATGATTCTTTAACTTGAGATACCATAGTGGATATATGAGGTATCCTCCACACTTTGATGGAAGTCACGTCACCGATCGATCTTAGATTAGACCTCCACCTGTTTGTTGGGTGTGGACTGATCCTCGGGATATCTTGTGTGTATCAAGATAGGATCCATCAGTTCTGTGTACATAGCATAGGTATTCATTATGGGATTAGCAATCCATTAAATCCATGTATCTATGGTACACTATAGAAGTGAGTTCTAAGTGTTATTATAAGATTGCTAATAGCATCGTTGATGGGATTATACCTATAGAGATTTGAAGTTAATATCTATATCTCTGGATTATCCTAATACTTGTGATGATGGATTATACGTATGTGATGATCTCGACCTGTATAGTTCAACATGTGTATTTGTGGTCGTCATAATTTATGGGTGGGTAAATTATGGACATGAAATTGGATTTTATGACGAATATGCCTGAACTTAGAGAGTCTCACTAATGAAATATACTCGTAGAGCACTAGGGCAATTTTTATGAATAATACTGATTATTTATAAATCATTTAACGGTTAAATGAAAGATACATGCATATGAGGCCTTTTGGTATTTTCCTTATTAATGTGTATTTTTATTTAATACTTGATTTTATTAAATTCACATTAATTAATTATTAGATTATGATATTTGACAAATATCATGAATATATATATATATTTGGATTATTTAAAGTAAATATAATACATATATTTGGATATTTGTATTTAAATAATTATTTCATTGTTAAAAAATAATTAAGTAATTGAAATTATAAAATATCTAAGTTGATATTTATTAAAGGAAATGATTAAGTGTAAACGTTTGACTATTACATTAAGAAAATGGTTAAAAATGATCAAAATATAAAGTTTTGGGGTCTCACGAAAAATAGAGAAAAATATGATTTTTTGGATAAAAATATTCAATTTTTATTTATTGAGTAATTAGAATAAATTGGTTTATTTTAATTGCCCAAAAATAATTACCATAAATTGTTTCGGAGAGAAAATACGCGAAAATGGCGAAAAACGGCGTTACAGGGTAACGATTGTCCAAACAATGAGTTGGTCATTGTTCGGACAGCCCACGAACTGTCCAAATATTTTTGGGGCTGACCCAGGCAGCCCCCATTGTAGGCACTGTATTTTTGCATGTAAGTCTCTATGATGAGTCTCATTTGGAGACACTACCTTTTAGGTTGCGGAAGTCGCGGGAAACGAAAATCGGAAGGGGAAATTCAGAATAAGTATGTCATCGGATTCAATTCACATGTTCACATGCTTTCATTCGTGCTGCGTTCGTGAACACGTTCGAACGTCAAGCAGATTGCGGCGTTCGGTAGCGTTCGAATATGCATTCGAACGGTGTCGGTACTATGGTTTTGTTGCTAGCCTCACGCCCAAGCCCATTTAGCCCACCAAAACCACCCAAAAATAATTAAAACATTTAAAACATGTCACAAATTAAAATAATATCCTTCCTAAATTAAAATAACACCCATTCTAATTAAACAAATCACATACCTAATCAAAACAAATCAAATATATGATCTCCTAATTAAGCACAATCATGCCCCCCAATTAACTAGATATTTTCCTTGTGAAACCTAATTAGAAATATTCCCCCCATAATACTTGATCCCATTCCTATTCAAACAAGAGAAACCCTAGCCTTTGCCTATAAAAGAAACACAAACAAATCCAACCTTCCACACACTAGCTCATTCTCACAAAAAAGCACAAACATACAAATCACAGAAAAATTCTGCAAAGCATTAGCCCCCAAAACTCTCCTAGCATCTCACGCCCACACAAAGAAACAACAAACAAATATTATCTCTTCTCTTCTCTCTGCAATAGCCGAATAACTCAATCCCTCAAGACCCCCTCCATTGCCGCATAAACTCACCCCTTTTACTCACCGAAACAGTCCACAGACCACACCATAACACCACCGAAAATCACACCCCCAAACAGCAGCCCAAATACACCAAAACAGTAACCGAATACGGAAAACAGTGACATAAAATACAGTGAAAATGGTAGCAAAATGGAGTAAAAAACAGCAGCCCCAAGTAGTGAAAACAGCGAAAGGAAGCAGTGGACTAGTGAACCAGAGGAGTTGCGGATCATCAACCCTTCCGACGGCCGTGTAACGCACTTTCGAAGACGACCTAAGAGATTAGACCTGAGGGCACCCTTCTTATTTATTCTCATCTTTTTTTGTTGTTTATTATATTCCTTCGCATGAGAGTCGTTTGTTGATATATGTTGTGGTCCTTGGATGAATGGAATATGTGTTCTCTCTCTGTGGTATATCGGATGGAAACCCAACGTTAAATTCCGTAGCCGAATCCGAATGGACGGTATTGCAGTTGCACTTGGGATACAATACCATGTATCACTTGAGAGATCCACACTTTGTTTCTTCCCAATCTTTGTATTTGAGCATGATTGGTTGCTAGCATGTTATTTATCTTTTATTAGCATGATGTGTCGTTGTATGCTATTTCTTTCCTGCATGTTGCTTATTTATGCATGATGATATAGTCGCATGGGCTAAACTAGGGTGGATAAAGGTCCTCTATTCGAGGGAAATGCCTAAAGACTACATTTTCCATGATGTTTTTCCGCGCCAAACGGAGTATGTTTGATTGAATGTGAGATAATGTTTAATCAAGCATACGAGGTCCCATATTATTGTTGTCTTTATTTTATATTGCATGGTAACATAATGTGCTGGGTTACTAGGGTGGGGTTAAAGGTCCTCTATTCGAGGGAAATGCCTGAAGGCTACCTTTATACCCCACCACCGCGATGTTTTGCCGCGCCTTTTATTATGTCATTTACCTTTGCAAATTCATTGCTTTATTTATGCATGCATTGCATTATTGTGCGCATGGGCTAACTAGGGTGGATTAAAGGGCATCTATTTGAGGGAAATGCCTAAGGCTACCTTTTCCAAGATGTTTTTGTGCCGCGCACGGACGAGGTGTCACCCCGATTGAATGGTGAAACGTGTTTCCATCGGGCACAGACGAGGTCCAATATTGTGATTTGTTTTATCCATATATATTGTTGTGTGTCATTTCGGATGCCAATTTTTGGCAATCTCTTTTTCGAACACGTTTCCAAACGTACAACGAACGTAAGGCATTCTGTCTCTGTTGGAAAAATTTAATAATCCATGTCCCAAGATCAAAAGACAAGCAAAATATATATAAAAGAATGAACAATATTGAAGTATGGCGGAATCATACTCACAAAGATCGGAACGGATGCGTTGATGAAACAAAACTTTCTCCTTTGTGCAGTGAAGGATTCGGCCAAGCAGAAAGAGAAGCTCCAAGCAATGTTTGATCCTTCCAAGCTCTAAGATGAGTTTCCCATAACACCTTTGTATGATCCCTTGATGGTGCTAGCCAAAGTTGTGATTAAAGTTCCAAACTTGTACACTTTCTTCTAGTCTTGCCACAAAACAAATGAAGAAATGGAGAGCCAAAACTTGCTCACTGTTTCGGTAATTGGAGAGGAGAAGAGATATGATTTTTTTGTTACAAAAATCAATTTATATTTATGCCATAATATTTATTAAATAATAATAAACTTATGACACAAACCATGCAAAGGCTTAGAGTGTCAAACACTCAATTTCCATGCAATACCCTTGAGTGCATTGTACACTATCTCCATGCAATGCATCAACAATAAAATAATGCAATAATGACATGTGTCATGTGGGCCCCACACGTTTCCAAATGAAAGTGGGCCCACGTGCACTCACGCGTTCGGGTCCGATATTTCCGAAATACCGAACTTACGTCGCGACGTTAATTAAATCGAATTTAAATAAATAATTGCGCCTAGCGAAATTATTATTTACGTCGCTAACGAATTAATTCTAAATTAACTCGTTTGCCCGAATTAAAATCTAATTTTAATTTCGCGTCGAAATCGAATTTCGATTATTATATCGAATATAATAATTTTACGATTAATTCCAAATTAATCGTTCTCTCTCTTTTATATAGTACTTTATCCAAGATAAAGTCTCTCCGTAATTAATCCAAGATTAATCGAGTTTGAATCATACGTCATTGGTGAATCTTCGGGAAGCGACCCAAGAGATCCTAGATATGTTGGCAGTAAATCCGGTTGTCGAACTATCCGAACACGTACGTACCAAGTACTACGTTTTTCCCGATTTACAAGACAAGGTTAGCCTCTAGCAAAACGCCATGTCTACCCAATTCTCTAGAAATATTCTTATGGGAATATAAGATCTATAACAGGCGTAGTATACCGTAGTATAGTGTATATCGAACCAGTATCGGATGATCACATGTAAGGCCTGGGGCTGGAGATGTGTCTGCCCCGTACGATACACATATCGGACATCAAGCAACCAGTCTCTTTGAATCGGATAATCCTGACCTAGTCATATTATCCCGATGGTTGCAACCATTATAGAGTACTAGTTCTGTATCCCTCGCGATCATCATCTCCATATGTCTGAAGTGATACTTCCATCTTGACATCACATCCAATACACTACGATTCTCGATAAACCCAGAAGAGGTGTACACAGAACCCGTTAAAGCCCTGGACCACCAAAACTAAAGTTTACCGATTGTCGTAAGTACTAGCGATGCAAGTCTCAGGTTAAGATCATATGCACCTACCCTGAAGCGGACTCCCATAGACACGCAGACATACTACCAATGGGACTCCGCGGGGTCTATCCAGAGCGAAGCTGTTTTCCGTACCATCGGTAAAACACAACCTCCTACCGCACTTGCATAAGTATCCTATACTTAAATATATGAGAACTATGCCGTTGTGCCCTCACAACATGCACGAGTGCAGTACTAGTCTATTCCGCATTATCGATGTCCAATCTCGATAATACTACGACTAGGGATATTTAATGATTAAACCTTTATGGATTGATACTGTCTCATATCATCACAATCCGGAACTAATCATAGGGACTTTTACCATTTATATATCAAAGTAAATAAATTACAAAACGGTAAAAGGCAATTTCATTACTACATAGTTAATTTTGTACAATAATACAATATCATTTACAAAATAGTGACGCTATGGGTCATTACTGTCTAACAATCTCCCACTTGGCCTATAGCCAGTCACTCAAGCATCTAATACCTGAACTATGTACATGTCGCTCAAACTTTTCCCGAGGAATAGCCTTCGTCAGCGGATCTGCAATATTATCCTCTGATGCGATCTTTTCGATCTTCACATCGCCACGATGTATGATCTCTCGAATCAGATGGAATCGTCGAAGAACATGTTTGGATCGTTGATGAGACCTTGGTTCCTTAGCCTGTGCTATAGCCCCACTATTGTCACAATACAATGGAACGGGCTCAGCTGCTAACGGAACTACTCCTAATCCAATTAGAAATTTACGGATCCAAACTGCCTCTTTTGCTGCTTCAGCTGCTGCAATGTACTCCGCTTCAGTTGTTGAATCGGCAACAGTATCTTGCTTGGAAGATTTCCAGCTCACTGCTCCGTTATTCAAGCAAAATATGTACCCGGTTTGCGACTTGAAGTCGTCTCTGTCGGTTTGGAAACTTGCATCGGTATACCCAGATACCTCAAGTTCTCCATCTCCATAGATTAAGAAAACATCCTTAGTTCTTTTAAGATACCTAAGGATACTCTTAACCGCCATCCAGTGATCCTGTCCTGGATCGGCCTGATATCGACTGCACATGCTCAAAGCATAGGACACATCAGGTCGTGTACATATCATGGCATACATGATCGATCCGACTGCCGAGGCGAACGGAGTCCGACTCATGTTGTCTCTCTCATCTTGTGTTTTAGGACACATGTCCCTAGATAGAAGACGCCATGTGATGTTGGCAACAGTCCCCTCTTGGACTGATCCATGTTGAATCTCTTCAACACTTTATCAATATATGTACTCTGGGAGAGTCCAAGTAGCCTTCTAGATCTATCCCGGTAGATCTTTATTCCTAGAATAAAAGCTGCTTCTCCCAGATCTTTCATGGAGAATTTCAATGAAAGCCAAGCTTTCACCACGTTAACATGGGAATGTCATTGCCTATAAGCAATACATCGTCGACATAAAGGACAATAAAAGTCAGTGCACTCCCACTAACCTTCTTATATACACAAGGATCATCTACGTTTTGAATGAAATCATATTCTTTTATGACCTCATCAAAACGTTGGTTCCATGACCTCGATGCTTGCTTCAGTCCATAAATGGACCGATTTAACTTACAAACCTTGTTTGCAAGTCTTGGTGCGATAAAACCGTCAGGTTGTTGCATATAAACATCCTCCAACAGGTTTCCGTTAAGGAAAGCGGTTTTAACGTCCATCTGCCATATTTCGTAATCGTAATATGCAGCTATTGCAAGCATTATCCGAATGGATTTAATCATGGCAACGGGTGAGAAAGTTTCGTCATAATCAACTCCAAGTTGTTGACGATACCCCTTCGCTACAAGCCTAGCTTTGTACGTTTGTACGTTGCCATCCATGTCTGTCTTCTTCTTGAAGACCCATTTGCATCCAATAGGCTTTACGCCTTCTGGTGCATCAACCAGTGTCCAAACTTGGTTGGTATACATGGAATCCATTTCGGCCTTCATGGCCTCTTGCCATAAAGTGGATTCGATACCTTGTATCGCTTCCTCATACGTAGCCGGTTCAGTATCCTCAATAAGATTAATATCTACATGAGGTGAGATCAGGAATCCATACCTCTCAGGTATTACCCTGACTCTCTCCGACCTACGTAGTCCTTGTGTAATTGAAGATTGTGGTTCAGTCTCATCCTGGATGGACTGTTCATGTTCCGTTCTTGATTCATTGCCAGGAACAGTATATCACTACGATTTCATCGAGTTCTACTTTCCTCCCACTAAACACTGCATTTAGGAATTCCTTCTCAAGGAAAACCGCATGTAGAGCAACAAATACTTTGTTCTCTTGTGGGTAATAGAAGTAATATCCTTTGGTTTCCTTAGGATATCCAACAAATAGGCATTTATCTGATTTGGGTTCAAGTTTGGTACCTTCCAAACGTTTGACGTATGCCCAGCAACCCCAAATCTTCAGGAATGAGAAACCTGGTTTCTTTCCTGTCCATATCTCATACGGAGTCTGTTCAACAGACTTTGACGGAACCTTATTCAAAATAAGAATTGCACTTTCTAATGCATGTCCCCAGAAGGATATAGGTAGCTCAGTGCGACTCATCATCGACCTTACCATGTCAAGCAAGGTACGGTTTCTTTCGTTCAGACACACCATTTAATTGTGGTGTTCCAGGAGGAGTCCATTGTGAAAGAATACCATATTCTTTCAAGTAATCTTGAAACTCATTACTTAAGTATTCGCCACCACGGTCCGACCGTAATGTTTTAATACTCTTGCCTGTTTGTTTTTCAACTTCGTGTCGAAACTCTTTGAATTTCTCAAAAGTTTCCGACTTGTGCATCATTAGATACACATAACCATAACGTGATGCATCATCCGTAAAGGTTACGAAGTATCGATATCCACCTCTAGCCTGGCTAGACATGGGCCCACAAACGTCACTATGAACGAGGGCTAACAGTTCAGTGGCGCGTTCACCTTTACCACTAAAAGGTGATTTAGGCATTTTGCCTAATAAACAGGATTCGCAGACGTCATATGAATTTGGATCAAATCCGTCCAAGTACCCACTCTTCGAAAGTGTGGATATGCGAGTCTTGTTGATGTGTCCCAGACGACAATGCCACAAATAAGTTTCTTCCTTTGGATTACTCATTTTGAGCCTTTTGTTTGTTATTTTACATTTTGGAGATTCATTTATATTCAAAATATAAAGACCATTATTTGCATCAGCACTGCAAATTTCTGCATCATTTTATATAAAAAAACACCTGGTGTTTTTAAATACAAAAGTGTACCCATACTGGGTTAACAAAGATACAGAAATAATATTCTTAGTTAAACTAGGAACATAATAACAGTTCAAAAGTTTAAGTACATGCCCCGAGGGCAGTTCCAAAACAAAAGTGCCTACGGCCAAAACAGCAACAGAAGTTCCATTTCCAACTCGTAGATCAACCTCCCCCGAAGCCAGTCTCCTGCTATCATGCAGATCCTGCACATCAGTACAAATATGAGAACCACAGCCAGAATCAAAAATCCAATTTTTATTAAGACTAGAAGTAGTCATATTTATCTCAATAACAAACATACCTGAGGCCGGTGCCTTGCCCGCCTGTATGTCCTCCTTATGTCCCTTGTTCATGCGGCAGTCACGCTTCCAGTGACCTTTCTTGCCGCATTTCAGGCAAACATCTTGAGACTTGTCCCTTGGCTTCCCAGAAGCCTTTGTTGACTTGGCCTTGCCTTTGTTCTTATGCTTTTTCTTCTTAACACCCCCAGTTGCCTTGAGCCCAGCTTTCGGCGTTTGAGATGTTGTGCAAAGTGCGCCTCGCGCTTGTTGCCTTTCAGAAGTTCTTTCTCTGACTCCTTGAGAATCGACAATAACTCTCCAAGAGTGTCATCCGAATTCATCAGTTTGTAGTTGATGACAATCTGTTTCCAAGTATCGGGTAGTGACTGTAGAAGTACATCTATAGCCAGCTCAGCCTCCAAGACTATACCCATATTAGCCAGTTCATCAATATCGGCTATCATTTGAGTCCCATGGACCTCAACAGAACTACCATCAGTCATACGGGAGCGAAAGATTTTCTTCACCAACTCGTACCTCGCCATCCGCTTATTAGTGCGGTGAAGATCTTGCAATCTTGCCATCATATTATAAGGATCCAAGTCCCTATTTTGGCGACGAAAGTGTTGAGTCATTGAAGCAAGCATGATCGACTGAGCCGTGTCACAATCATCACTGTGAGTTTTCCATAACTCCAGCTCAAGTGGCTCAGTGGGCTTAGGCCCGAGAGGTCTTTGTATCGTATACAGTATCCTCTCCGCCCAAGGACTATCCTTAGGTTCATTTCCCAATCAGCAAAGTTTGTCCCCTTAAAGACATTGTCACCCATGATGATGTCTCGGACATTTACCTTGCTTGCCATCTTAACTACGATAGTCCAACTATCTAGTTAACGATAAAATGGGTACAGTCAAACTGTTACAAGAAAAATAACATTTTATTAGTCCAACTAATGTTAAAATATTGACGAAATAAATTTTGTAAGCGCGTAAAGCTAAGTATCTGAATGAAATTGCAAACTCAATACTAGCCTCCCACTATTTTCTACAAGTCTCTAACCCTCTGTTGAGTACTCGGGAAATCCAATTTCCTAGTGGGCTAGGATCCCGTTAAATAACACACAACCTTGACTTTGGCCAACAAGTTGTATGATATTTAACTAGGTAGATCTCGAAGATCAATTGGATCCCATCCAATTCCTAGATCCGGTAGGTGGACATCCAAGTCCGAAACATATATATCTAATACATATGTCAATGTATCCAATACATTTTCCTAACCATTTCCTCTGAATCAACTAAGCCTTGGCTTTGGCACAACAAACCTAATGATTCCAGTTAAGCGGGACCCATTGACAAGGAAAGTTTCGTAATCAATGTCGATGGACAAGAAGTGATCTTGACTTTGGCCAACAAATCACAACTTGGACAGGACACCGATGTGGAACAAAACTCTCATGATTCAAACACATCCTCAATTGACAAAGGTCTTGACTTTGGCCAACAAACCAATGCCAATTTCGGATCTTGAGAAAGAATCATTCAACGGAAGGAAAATCGCTTAATATTGTTTGAGGGATTTTTCGCGTAATTGGCAACCAATTAATTTATCTTTGTTAGGTCTCATCATCATACACCCTTAAGCATGCTTCTAAAACATCATAAAGCGCGTAAAGTAAAGTAATAGTGATATGCGGATGGATATATAAACAACTTGTTCCTAGAACAAATCACTCCCTTTCCTCTCCCCGCTAGCACTATTCTACTTCTACCCAATTACATAATACAATAAGAGAAACCTCATTTACATTGAGGGGAATTAGGTGAGAAGAGAATACAAAGAGATAAAGAGATAAGGCTGGACACGCAGGTCCAATTTATAAATTCCAAATTTACAATAATTTCTAAAATTACCCTTCCCTTCTAATATCCATCCGATATACACTATTCATCAACACATCCACATTCATTCATTCAAGGCATGTTATACAACCAATCAAATCCAATTAATTAGTCTTTAATTAGGTGACAATACAATGTTCAAACAATTGTTTGCATTTGCGCGAGTCCAACTCGTTTTGAGAATAAATACTTATCGTATGAATTCACGAATTATATCGAACTACTCGTTAAATCCAATTTAAGTCGTATTCAATACTAATCCTATTATTTAATTCTAAATTAAATATTTACACTTTTATTGTGCTTTTATAACTTAGATTCCAAATCTAGTACTATTGGGTCTCAAAGCCCAACTAACATCTAATGTCCGTTTAATTAAAGTCCGATGGGCTTTCTATTGATTTCATTAGGCTTGGGCCTTGGTCAATGTGGGTCAAACCCAATTTCCAAGCCCAATAAGGAATCACCCTCATTTGCCATAAAATCAATATCAAGCCCATAAGGCCCAATTAAACATAAAAGCCCATTTATTACATTTGGACTTAAATGGTGTGATTTAGGCCCATTTTGGATCCAATCCAAATGGTCCAAATCTACTTGGCCCAACCAAGCCCATTTATGTCCAAATATAATAGTTTTAGGCCCAATTCCAATTTAAGCCCAATTAACCAAATTTTAAAATTCCAAATTTTATAACTTAATTAATTAAAGTGTATTTTCATGATTAATCCTTTAAATCAATATTCCCAAAATATCAAATTAATCCATTAATCATATTTTTATCTTAAATATATGTCCAACATTATTTAATCAAAAAATCAAGTCCCTAATCTCCATCAAGCATTCGGCCAAGGTGATTAAATGGTTCCGATTTCGTTTTCAATCCAATCGAGTTACAAATCATCATTCCATATTATTTCAAGTCATCTAATGTCTTTAAATTAAAAAATCATCTAGTCCACATGCTTGCATGTATTCGGCCAAGCCTCATTTGGGTTGGAAAAATTAATCCAATTTATTTTCCATGAAATTGATGATGTATAATCTATATAACATACATCTAAGCATATTTAATCAAGCAAACTCATCAAATCATGCTTCAAACAATTTTCCCAAAATAACATCCTAATATATTTGCATGCTCTTTAAGCTCAATGATACCATTGTTGGAAAAATTAATCCATGTCCCAAGATCAAAAGCACAAGCAAAATATATATAAAAGAATGAACAATATTGAAGTATGGCGGAATCATACTCACAAAGATCGGAATGCGGATGCGTTGATGAAACAAAACTTTCTCCTTTGTGCAGTGAAGGATTCGGCCAAGCAGAAAAGAGAAGCTCCAAGCATGTTTGATCCTTCCAAGCTCTAAGATGAGTTTCCCATAACACCTTTGTATGATCCCTTGATGGTGCTAGCCAAAGTTGTGAATTAAGTTCCAAACTTGTACACTTTCTTCTAGTCTTGCCACAAACAAATGAAGATGGAGAGCCAAAACTGCTCACTGTTTCGGTAATTTGAGAGGGAGAAGAGATATGATTTTTTGTTACAAAAATCAATTTATATTTATGCCATAATATTTATTAAATAATAATAAACTTATGACACAAACCATGCAAAGGCTTAGAGTGTCAAACACTCAATTTCCATGCATACCCTTGAGTGCATTGTACACTATCTCCATGCAATGCATCAACAATAAATAATAAATGCATATAATGACATGTGTCATGTGGGCCCCACACGTTTCCAAATGAAAGTGGGCCCACGTGCACTCACGCGTTCGGGTCCGATATTTCCGAAATACCGAACTTACGTCGCGACGTTAATTAAATCGAATTTAAATAAATAATTGCGCCTAGCGAAATTATTATTTACGTCGCTAACGAATTAATTCTAAATTAACTCGTTTGCCCGAATTAAAATCTAATTTTAATTTCGCGTCGAAATCGAATTTCGATTATTATATCGAATATAATAATTTTACGATTAATTCCAAATTAATCGTTCTCTCTCTTTTATATAGTACTTTATCCAAGATAAAGTCTCTCCGTAATTAATCCAAGATTAATCGAGTTTGAATCATACGTCATTGGTGAATCTTCGGGAAGCGACCCAAGAGATCCCTAGATATGTTGGCAGTAAATCCGGTTGTCGAACTATCCGAACACGTACGTACCAAGTACTACGTTTTCCGATTTACAAGACAAGGTTAGCCTCTAGCAAAACGCCATGTCTACCCAATTCTCTAGAAATATTCTTATTGGAATAAGATCTATAACAGGCGTAGTATACCGTAGTATAGTGTATATCGAACCAGTATCGGATGATCACATGTAAGGCCTGGGGCTGGAGATGTGTCTGCCCCGTACGATACACATATCGGACATCAAGCAACCAGTCTCTTTGAATCGGATAATCCTGACCTAGTCATATTATCCCGATGGTTGCAACCATTATAGAGTACTAGTTCTGTATCCCTCGCGATCATCATCTCCATATGTCTGAAGTGATACTTCCATCTTGACATCACACCCAATACACTACGATTCTCGATAAACCCAGAAGAGGTGTACACAGAACCCGTTAAAGCCCTGGACCACCAAAACTAAAGTTTACCGATTGTCGTAAGTACTAGCGATGCAAGTCTCAGGTTAAGATCATATGCACCTACCCTGAAGCGGACTCCCATAGACACGCAGACATACTACCAATGGGACTCCGCGGGGTCTATCCAGAGCGAAGCTGTTTTCCGTACCATCGGTAAAACACAACCTCCTACCGCACTTGCATAAGTATCCTATACTTAAATATATGAGAACTATGCCGTTGTGCCCTCACAACATGCACGAGTGCAGTACTAGTCTATTCCGCATTATCGATGTCCAATCTCGATAATACTACGACTAGGGATATTTAATGATTAAACCTTTATGGATTGATACTGTCTCATATCATCACAATCCGGAACTAATCATAGGGACTTTTACCATTTATATATCAAAGTAAATAAATTACAAAACGGTAAAAGGCAATTTCATTACTACATAGTTAATTTTGTACAATAATACAATATCATTTACAAAATAGTGACGCTATGGGTCATTACTGTCTAACAGTCCTCATCTCTTCGAACCGCGTTTACTAACATACACGAAGTATGCATTTCTGTCCTCATCTCGTTCGAACCGTTTACGAACGCTACATGAACGTATGCATTCTGGCCTTAATTTTCGCTTGATGCGTATCAGAACGCTACCTACTCGAACGCTTGATGTTTCTGTTTATCTGTTTGAAGACGCGTTAACGACGCTACCCTAACGCGCTTGCATTTTATTGTATCATTGCTCAGGTCTCTATCCCGTTTCAAAACGCGTTATCAAATGCTATATGAACGCGGACATTCTGTTTATCATTCGAACGCTTATAAACCTACTCGAACGATTGCATTCTGTTATATCGTTCGAATGCGTTATCAAACGCTATTCGAACAACGCTTGCATCTGTTTACCATTCGAAACGCGTTACGAACGCTACATGAACGCGCACACACTGGACAAGTGCCTTTTATCATGTTTCATGCATGTTTGTTCCCGAGTCATTTCCCTTCCCCATCATATGCGTAGTTAGCTTCTCTTCATATTTATGCTTTAATTACCTCTCTTTATATGCATGCTTGTAGAATGATTGTTTATTTGCTCTCTGTGTTTATCAATATAATGTGTATATGAAATTATATGCTTGCCGTTATTCCATTTATGCATGAACATAGAAGTAGAATACTCTTGGAAATATATATGTGCGTAGATCTGATTAAATTATTGCACATCATTTCATTACAAGTGGCTAAGTAAGGGACCATTTCAAACCCAACGGATTGAGGTCTTCCTTGTGAGGGGTGAGTGCGGCCTTAAACATTTTCCCGTTCACACCGGTGGTGACTCCATGTTATTTCTCCGTTTAGTCCCCCCGTGGACTACTCCGTACTCCGACCGGAGCCGCGAGCCCGGACAACATGCATCCACATATGTGTCCCCTACAGTCTGGCGACTCCACTGGGGATAGAGAATTGGCCCTGAAATAATGCCTTGTAATGATTGTGATTTGTGCTTTAATTAACCGTGTTTACCGTGGGTTGAAAGGGGTTTAATCGAAGGCACTTTTAAGGCTAGGTAATGGTTTGGTGTCTTCCCTCATTCACTACCTTTCTATAAGGAAAATCTGCGAAGGCACCTAGATAATCATGTACTAATAACCTACCGTGATGGACTAATTTGGAGGACTCGTTGTTTATTCCTGTCACCAAGCGATAAGAGCCTAAGAGGCTTGGGTTTTTAAGAGAGTTCGCTTCGTCCTCCCTCTGGGGAATCTACAACGGGAAATCCATTTGACAGTCAGTCACACACCATAACTCGTTGGCTCATACCGTAAGGTATAAAAAAGGGTGTGCTCACTTGGTCGCTCGAACCCTTGAGTGGGGAGACCTAGTTGTGGGCAATCCTTTGCCAGCGAGAGTCTTTGTCTACACTCCCGCAAACCCACACGTAGACCGGAGTTGTATGACCTATAGCAACTATTTCCTTGTGCTTGTGGACCATCCTCATTTGGATGCAGTTGGACTTCTTATCAGAAATGCGAACTTGTTGGGCCATTTAAACTGGGACGAGTTCGTATCCTATGACAATTGGGCCAAAAGTTTCTAAAATACCGATGGGCCATCCTGTGTTTGGGCCCCTTATCATTTGAAGTTGTTTAACCATGTTATCGCAAAAGGTGTAAACCTGTTGGGCCTTTTCAACTGGGACAAGTTTGCACCTTGTAATAATGCGATTGAAGCTTTAAAATGGCAAGGGGCCGATTTATATGTTCCATACATCACACGTATCTCATACATCTCATGCATACACAGATCATGTTAACTCTCTTGTGTCTTAAGAGCGATAAGAGATATTCGTTGGGTTAGGGAAAAATGAAGACTTGTTAAAAGGCCAATAGCAAACATGAACGAATCAGAGAATGAAACATCCCGTATGGATCAGTTGGAAACCAATCTCACCAAGGTTACTGAATAGTTGCAAGCCTTTACTACTGCTATGGCTAATATGGTCGTGCCTCGTGCTGGGGAAACTCCGAGAATATGAGGCGTGAGGAGCCTCCGAGCGGGTTGGGGGATGATATCCCTGCTTTTGATGATGACATGGCTGAATATGCGGCGGAGAAGAATGAATGGGGTCTCAGGCAGAATTGCAGAAGCTCCGTGATCAGGTGGAGTCAGTTACCTGTAAGCTGAAGGACAAACATGAGGACTTGTTGGACTATGAGGCGATGACTTTTGAAGAACAGTTGCCAGCTCAATTCAAGATGCCTGATATGGCCAAGTTCAATGGGAATGGGGACCCGAGGGTCCATCTCCGGTAATATGTCACGGTAATGAGTTTAGTAGGTCTGTCATAACGTCAAGTTCAGAAAATGTTTGGGATGTCGCTTGAGGGGGCACCTGTAGTATGGTACCATAGCCTTGAAAGAAAGGTTAAGGAAGATTGGAGGGAACTGGCAGAAGCCTTTCTGAAACAGTATGTTACAGATCTGGAGATCGATTTGTCACTCCGGGACTTAGAAACACCAAGCAGAAGCCGGAAGAGAGCTTCAAGGAATATGTAGATCGCTGGAGGAGCCAACTCCTTAAGATGCAAACTCGGCCTTCGGAGAAGGACCAGATCAAAATGATCATCAGGGCACCAAGCCCTCTATTTATGGTAAGCTAAGGAGGATGACTCGATGATTACTGATTTTCGACAGTTGAGGGAAACTGTCATGGATATTGAAGAAGAAGAAGCTGAGAACAGAAAGTTCTATGGCCAGAATAGAAGGACTTTTAGGGGGCCTTCTGAGACCAAGCCCGCTACTGCTGAGGTCACTACCGTCAGAAAAGAAACAGCGGTTCTCCAATCTGGTAGACTTTGTCAAAAGTGTTTGAAAAGCTGAAGATGCAATGACTTCTAAAACTTTGGAACCCAGGCCATTTCCGAACCCTGTGCCACCGTACCTCAACTTAAACCTGTACTGTTACTTCCATCAAGAAAAAGGACATGACACCGACAACTGCACCCGCCTTAGGCATGAGATCCAAACCTCATTGACTCCCATAAAATACCTGACCCTGAGAAAGAACAGCCCAACACATACCATAACCCCTGCCTAACTACCACTCTGTTCCACCACCCACCTACATGATCAACTCTGGCCTACCCGAAACCTTTGTCCTCCAAACTCTCAACCACCGAGCTTCTTGCATGGAGATAGAAGATAGCAATAGTGGAGACCATAGGCTGAGGAAGAGGAAAAGACAATGCGCAAACAATGAAGATGTTTTCCCTGGCTTATTTGATTACAATCCTGCATTTTTGATAAAGACATTGATTTTGTCTACTTGTTCGAACCTTTTTTCTTAATAATAATAAAGACGTTCATTTCACTTACTTTCCTGAGCCTCTACCTTTCAAGAAGAACAAGATAATCATTCAGGAGTTGGCTTCTTAATATGAGAGTTTGAAGGGAGAACTATACGAGAGACGACTTAAAAGAGATTTCAAAGAAGAAAAGAAGAAAGTGGCAAATGCAAGCCAACCAGAAGCAGCAACACATCAACATCAGTTTGGGGGCGAGCCCATGTCAGCATCAGTTAGGGGATGAGTCCCAGGGTCGAGGCCGCATCAGTATCAGTTTGGGGCGAGGCCCATATTAGTATCAGTTTGAGGGCGATGCCCAAGTCAGTATCAGTTTAGGATTGAGGCCCACAACATCAGTATCAGTTTGGGGTTGAGGCCCAAATCATCAGTAACAGTTTTTGGGGATGAGTCCCGGGGGTGAGGCCCAGATCGGTACCAATATCAGTTTTGGGATGAGTCTCAGGGTTGAGGCCCACATCAGAATCATCATCAGTTTTGGGGATGAGTCACAGGGTCGAGGCCCACATCACCGGCAGTTTTGGAACGTCACATCACAGGATCTACTTCGACCTAGTGCAAGAAGCGAAGAACAGAAAGCTAAGCCAAGACTGAGGGCGACCAGTCTACCACCTCGCGAATCAGGGACGTAACGAGATATTGAGTCACGGAATCAAAGAAGACTGAGCAATCACCAAAGAGAATTGACAGAGAGAAATTATAAGCAGGCCTAGGGGGCGACCAAAAACAATTACAGGCGAAGGACACCAAAGAGCACAAGGAAGACCTAACCCTACGGAATGGGAAACACAACCATGCATACATGCATACACGTCACATGCACGTAATTTTTGTCTTGTTGTTGTTTACAAGTTTTGAAGAAAAGGAAAAGGTAGCAAAGACAAACAGTTTCGGGAACAAAGCCCACAGTCAACACAGTTCATGAATAAAGCCCACATTCAGCAAGTTCGGGAACAAAGCCCACAGTCAACATAGTTCGGGAATAAAGCCCACATTCAGCAAATTCGGGAACAAAACTCATATTCAGTACAGCCAGGGAACAAAGCCCACTCACAATCAACAGATCATGAATAAAGCCCACATTCAGCAAGTTCAGGAAAAAAGCCTAGGGGAATAAAGCCCTATCTTTACACAGTTAGGGAACAAAGCCTAGAGCAATAGAGCCCACTCACAATCAACAGATCAGGAATAAAGCCTACATTCAGCAAATTCAGGAACAAAGCCCAGGGGAATAAAGCCCTATCTTTACACAGTTCGGGAACAAAGCCTAGAGGAAAAGAGCCCACTTCAACACAGTTCAGAAACAAAGCCTAGAGGAATAAAGCCCACTTTCAAAATAGCTCGGGAATAAAGCCCAGGGAAATAAAGCTCTATCTCAACGCAGTTCGGGAACAAAGCCCATATTCAATATAATTTGGGAACAAAGCCCAAAGGTCAAAGCATCTCAGGATAATAAGTAAGTTAAGCAACAGCTGGCGAGCCAGGTAAGTAAAAATGCATGCATAACATTGATAGGATTCTCATTGTCACACACTACACAAATCCCATCAAAGTGGGGGTGACTGTAGGCACTGTATTTTTACATGTAAGTCCCTATGATGAGTCTCATTTGGAGACACTACCTTTTAGGTTGCGGAAGTCATGGGAAACGAATGTCGGAAGGGGAAATTGAGAATAAGTATGTCATCGGATTCAATTCACATGTTCACTACTTTCGTTCGTGCTGCGTTCGTGAACATGTTCGAGCGTCAAGCAGATTGCGGGCGTTCGTGTAGCGTTCGAATAGGTATTCGAACGGTGTCGGTACTTCTGGTTTTGTTGCTAGCCTCACGCCGAAGCCTATTTAGCCCACCAAAACCCACCCAAAAATAATTAAAACATTTAAAACATGTCACAAATTAAAATAATATCATTCCTAAATTAAAATAACACCATTCCTAAATTAAACAAATCACATACCTAATCAAAACAAATAAAATATATGATCTTCCTAATTAAGCCAAATCATGTCCCCAATTAACTAGATATTTTCCTTGTGAAACACTAATTAGAAATATTCCCCCCATAATTACTTGATCCCATTCCTATTCAAACAAGAGAAACCCTAGCCGTTGCCTATAAAAGAAATACAAATCCAACCTTTCACACCCTAGCTCATTCTCACAAAAAAACACATACATACAAATCACAGAAAATTCTGCAAAGCATTAGGACCCAAAACTCTCCTAGCATCTCACGCCCAACACAAGAAACAACAAACAAATAATTCTCTTCTCCTCTCTCTGTAATAGCCGAATACTCATCCCTCAAGACCCCCCTCATTGCTGCATAAACTCACCCCCTTTACCTCACCGAAACAGTCCCCAGACCACACCATAACACCACCGAAAATCACACCCAAACAGCAGCCCAAATACACCAAAAACAGCAACCAAATACGGAAAACAGTGACCAGAAAATACAGTGAAAACAGCAGTAAAATGGAGTAAAAAATAGCAGCCCCAAGCAGCGAAACAGCAAAAGAAAGCAGTGGATCAGTGAACCAGAGGAGTTGCGGAACATCAACCCTTCCGACGGCCGTGTAACGCACTTTCGAGAGATGACCTAAGAGGTTAGACCTGAGGGCACCCTTCTTATTTATTCTAATCTTTTTTGTTGTTTATTAAAATTCCTTCCCATGAGAGTCGTTTGTTGATATATGTTGTGGTCCTTGGATGAATGGAATAAATGTTCTCT
The DNA here is from genome assembly GCA_019454045.1 of Zanthoxylum bungeanum. Classification (NCBI taxonomy): domain Eukaryota; kingdom Viridiplantae; phylum Streptophyta; class Magnoliopsida; order Sapindales; family Rutaceae; genus Zanthoxylum; species Zanthoxylum bungeanum. Next base: position 22,127 of record SKCR01006450.1, read on the forward strand.
CTTGTGGTATATCGGATGGAAACCCGGACGTAAATTCCGTAGCCGAATCTGAATGGATGGTATTACGGTTTGCACTCGGGATACAATACCACGTATCACTTGAGAGATTCACACACTTTGTTTCATCCAATCTTGTATTCGAGCATGATTGGGTTGCTAGCATGTTATTTATCTTTTAAGCATTATTTAGTCGTTAGTATGCTATTGCTTTCTGTATGTTGCTTATTTATGCATGATGATATAGTGCGCATGGGCTAACTAGGGTGGATTAAAGGTCCTCTATTCGAGGGAAATGCCTAAAAGGCTACATTTTCCATGATGTTTTGCCGTGCCGGACGGAGTATGTTTGATTGAATGTGAGATATGTTTAATCGAGCATACGAGGTCCTATATTATTGTTGTCTTTATTTTATATGCATGGTAACATAATGTGCATGGGCTAACTATGGTGGGTTAAACGTTCTCTATTCGAGGGAAATGTCTGAAGGATACCTTTACCACGATGTTTTGCCGCGCCTTTTATTATGTCATTTACCCTTTTCATATCATTACTTTATTTATGCTTGCATTGTATTCTTGTGCGCATGGGCTAACTAGGGTAGATTAAAGGTCCTCTATTCAAGGGAAATGCCTAAAGGCTATTTTTTCCACGATGTTTTGCCGCGCCGGACGAGATGCACCCGATTGAATGTGAAATGTGTTCCATCGGGCACACGAGGTCCTACATTGTGTATTTGTTTATCCATATATATGTTTGTGTCATTTCGGATGCCATTTTTGGCAATCTCGTTCGAACGCATTTCCAAACGCTACATGAACGTATGCATTCTGTCTCATCTCATTCGAACGAGTTTACGAATGCTACACGAACGTAAGCATTCTGTCTCATCTCGTTCGAACGTGTTTACGAATGCTACACGAACATTTGCATTCTGCTTTATTTTCGTTCGAACGCGTATCAGAATGCTACTCGAACGCTTGTATTTTGTTTATCGTTTGAACGCGTTTACGAACGCTACTCGAATGCGCATGTATTTTTTTGTATCATGCATCAGGTCTCATCCCATTCGAACGCGTTATCAAACGCTATACGAACGCGGACATTTTGTTTATCGTTCGAACGCGTTATCAAACGTTACTCGAACGATTGCATTCTATTTATCGTTCGAACGCGTTATCAAAACGTTATTCGAACGCTTGCATTCTGTTTACCATTCAAACACATTTACAAACGCTACATGAACGCGCACACACTGGACAGGTTCCTTTATCATGTTTCATGCATGTTTTTTTCCCCTAGTCATTCCCTTCCCCATCATATGCTTAGTTAGCTCTTTTCAATATTTAGCATTAATTGCCCATCTCTTTAATAGGCATGCTTGTAGAATGATTGTTTATTTTTGTGTCTCGTGTGTTATCAATATAATGTGTATATGAAAGTATATGCTTGCCGTTATTCCAATTTATGCATGAACTTAGAAGGAGGATACTCTTGGAAATATATATTTCGTAGATCCGATTAAATTATTGCACAAATCATTTCATTACAAGTGGCATAAGTAAGGGACCATTCCGAACCCAACGATTTGAGGTCTTCCCTTGCGAGGGGTGAGTGCGGCCTTAAATCATTTTCCTGGTTCATACCGGGTGGCGACTCCATGTTATTTCTCTGGTTTAGTTCCCCACGCGGACTACTCCATACTCCCGACTGGGCCGCGAGCCCGGGAGAGCGTCGTCCACATCTGTGCCCTACACTCATGTGCATTGGTCGGTTGTTTCGTCAGAAATGCGTTTTATGCTATTTTGAGGAAAAATATTTTTGTAAAAGTTTCGCTGTATTTCTATATCATTTATGTCGCTATTTGATATCGAATAAATATGTTTAGGTGAAATATTTATGAATATTTCATAAATCTCTGGGAATGGTTCAATGTCTTTGTTTTTTAATGGCCTGAGGAAATAGAGGTGCATGAGAAAAACTGTTATTATCAACGATGGGTAATGGCTCATCAACCCCTTCCTATCCTATGATTCTGATTTTTTCTCATTTTCACGAGGTTCAGGAATAGGTCGGTGGATGGTCTTACCACTACGAAGAGTAATAATAGATTTAACTTGGTCTAAGTGTTGATTTCCAGAACTACCCTCGTGACGGTTTTGATGACTTTTGGGATTTGACTGAGGTTGTGCAAGAACTTACCTTTCTCTTAATGGCCTAAACAGATGTGATTTTATCAAAAGTTTCTTTCAAATCATTCATCATTTGTGTATTTTGGTTATTGATGGTTTCTTGTTTTTCCATGATGAATGCACTCAGTTATCTCAATGGTTTTTTTTAGGTGTGGGACATATGGTGCATAATTCGGAGTTTCGAAATTCGGGTGAACTGGGGAGGAGGTTGGTGTGAAAGGTTGTGCTTGGTTATCATTCCTCCAATTGACGTTTGGATGGTTTTTCTCCAACCAGATTATAGGTCTGTGAGTATGGGTTTGGATTTGGTCTATTGAATGTATTTATAGAACTGACATGGGTCATGGAGACATTCTTTCAGGGCTGGTAAGGACAGGAAAACTTCTGTGACATGTTCATTTGAACTACAAATTTGAAATATGATTTCCTTCCTGAACTGACTTGGACATGATCCCTCTTCCCCTATTCTAAAGCCTCAAATGTTTTTTGATAAAAAATCATACTTGGCAGCAAGGTCATGGTCTTCCCTAAGGTTAAACAATACCGTCTACCAGATGGTTGTGGTTTAACAGATGACTCATATGTAACCAATTGTATCCCATTGTTGTGTATTCTATTTATAGCTCTAGGTAATCTAGTGCATCTT
>SKCR01006451.1:0-24723 GCA_019454045.1 Zanthoxylum bungeanum
TTTAAATGGCCCAACAAGCCCATATCCCATGATAAATGGTCCAAATGGATCCAAACGATGATGTTCCCAAACACAAGCATAAAAGATAATGCAAACATAAAGTAATAATTTCTACGTAATGGCCCATCAACATTTCAGAACTTTGGGCCTAGTAGTCATAAGGTACGAACTCGCCCCAGTTTAAATGGCCCAGCAAGTCCGCATTTTTGACAATAGTCCAACTGTATCCAAATGAGGATGTTCCACAAGCACATATTCAAGGAAATAATTGTTACTTTAACCATACAAACCCGGTCTATGGGTGGGTTCGCAAGAGTGTAGACAAAGGCTCTCACTGGCGAAGGATGGCCCACAACTAGGTCTCCCCAATCAAGGGTTCGAGCGACCAAGTGAGCGCACCCTTTTTTATACACTAAGGTACGTGCCAATGAGCTACAGTGTGTGACTGACTGTCAAATGGATTTCCCGTTGTAGATTCCCCAGAGGGAGGGTGGAGCAAGGCTCTCTTAAGTACCCTAGCCTCTTAGGCTCTTATCGCTTGGTGACAGGAATAAACAACGAGTCCTCCAAATTAGTCCATCACAATAGGCTAAGGGTAGATGGCCATATAGGTGCCTTCACAGCTTTTCCTTCTAGGAAGGTAGTGAATGAAGAAAGACACCAAACCATTACCTAGCCTCAAGATGCCCTTGATTAAACCCTCATTTTATCCACTATAGACACGGTCAATTGGAACATAAATCCAAACATTACAAGACAATATTTCGGGGCCGATTCTCTATCCCCAGTGGAGTCGCCAGACTGTGGGACACAGAAACTGGACGACGCATGCTGTCCCGGGCTCGCGGCCCGGTCGGGAGTACGGAGTAGCCACGGGGGACTAAACCGGAGAATAATGGAGTCGCCACCTGGTGTGAACCAGGAAAATAAGATTTAAGGCCGCACTCACCCCTCGCAAGGGAAGACCTCAAACCGTTGGGTTCGGAATGGTCCCTTACTTATGTCACTTATAATGAAAGGATTTATGTAATAATTTAATCAAGTTTAAGTAACACTTATTTCCAAGAGTATCATGCTTCTAAATTCACATGCATACATCAACAAGTTCATCTAAATTTACATGTAACACATATCCGAATTTGCATACAGCCTATCAGTATGTAATCTATGTCTCAATTTGCATACCTAAAGATTAACACCCGGCAAGCACACAAGTTAATAAACATATTATACTCATACATGTGGGGAATACAGATGAACGACACCTACACAATCTTGCATAATGTATAGAAACAATCAGGTTTATCATACGAAGGAATAGCTACTAGGGACAATTAGGTACGAAATCTGATGAAAATAACTCAGTTCAGTGGGTGCGCGTTCGCGTAGCGTTCGAGAACGCGTTCGAACGGTGAATAGAAGGCTCGCGTTCGTATAGCGTTCGAGAACGCGTTCGAACGGAGTCAGACCTGATGCATGAAACACTAAGAAGATGCGTGCGCGTTCGCGTAGCGTTTGATAACGCGTTCGAACGGTAAACAGAAGGTTCACGTTCGTATAGCGTTCGAGAACGCGTTCGAACGGAACCAGACATGATTCATGATGAAACTAAGAAAATGTGTGCGCGTTCACGTAGTGTTCGAGAACGCGTTCGAACGGTAAACAGAAGGTTCGCGTTCGTGTGGCGTTCGAGAACGCGTTCGAACGGAACCAGACCTGATGCATGCAACATATTCATAGGCAAACAAATCCACAATGTGGGACCTCACGTATCTGATTGAACTCATCTCACATCCAATCGAATGTACACCAACCGGCACGGCAAAGCATCGTGGTAAAGGATTTTAACCCCTCCAAATAGGGGACCTTCAATCCGACTTACTAAGCCATGCACTCGATCGTATCATGCATATAGAATAAAGAAACAATAATATCAAACTTAGTATGCCCCATTGAATCTTGCATCTTGCATTCAACCGAACACACATCAACTGGCACGCAAAGCATCGTGGTAAAGGATTTCACCTCTCCGAATAGAGGACCTTTAATCCGACTTACTAAGACCATGCGCTCGATTGAATCATGCATACAAAGAATAAAGAAACAATAATATCAAACTTAGTATGCCCGATTGAACGTATCTTGCATTCACCGAACACACATCAACCGGCGCGGCAAAGCATCGTGGTAAAGGATTTCAACCTCTCCGAATAGAGGACCTTTCATCGCACTTACTAAGCCCATGCGCTCGATTATATCATGCATACAAAAGTATCATACAGAATTCAAATAACAGAAAATAAATAAACCGAAGCAACATAAAACAAAAGAGGGCACCGTTTACTCAAGCGGTACGTGGAATTGTATCCCGAGTATAGATCATACTACCGTCCATTCGGAATCGGCTATGAAATTTATGTCCGGGTTTCCATCCGATATACCGCGAGAGTTGACACATCTTTTTATTTTATTCGAAGTCCACAACATACAATATTTCATGATACATGTATATTTATCTACTCAAAGGCCACAACATGCACTTTAGCATAACAATCATGCAAACAATACTCGATAAATAATGAATATAAAACAGAAAACGAATGTGGAAAATACCCTCAGGTCTAACCTTTTTTGCCAACTTTCAGGCTTGTGTTTCACGGACGTCGGAAGGGTAAAGCTCCTCAACTTCTCTGGTTCACTGGTTTAGCGTCCTAGCTCAATGTTTTGCTGTTTTGCTTGTTGTTCGGCCTCCGTTCTGCTGCTGTTCGACCTCTGTTTTGCTGCTGTTTCCTCTGTATTTTCTGCTCACTGTTCAGATCACTGTTTTGACGTTTCAACGGACTGTTCCGAGTTTTTTTAGTGGGTTTTTATTGTAGTCTTGTGTGATTATTGTAAGAATTAAGAGGATTTGGCTGTTGTTTTGGGGGTGATTTGGGCTACTGTTCAGGCATGTTTTAGGAGGTGTAGGGCTACTGTTTGGGGGTGTATTTTTGGTGATGTGTGGAGGTTTAGGGTCTGCTATTTTCGGTTGTGGAGTGGGGGAGGTGAAGAGAATTATTTGTGTTTTTCTTCTTGCTATTGCCTTGAGTGGCTAGGGCTCTTGGTGTTGTGATTTTCGTGTAAGTCTTGTGTATAAGCTAGGGCCATCATGTCTTGGTTAGGGGTTGTTTATATAGAGAAAGGTTAGGGCTACTCCTTGTCTCACAATGAAGGGATTTTGGCATTAAAATGAGGATTTGATTTGGTATTCAACAAGGAAATGATTAGATTGAGGGGGGACAAATCTTGGCTAGATTAGGAATACAAAATATTTAATTTGTTATAATTGATTTTAATTAGGCATGACATCTTTTTAATTTAGTATGTGATTTTGTTTAGTTAGGAAGTTAATATATTTGATTTGTCTTAATTAGGTATGATTATATTATGTTTTATTTAATTTGGTGTATGACTTAATTAATTATTTTATTTAATTACATTATCTAATTAATATTTAATTTAATTTCCCATGTGTTTTAAATGTGTTTTATTAATTGGGATGTGTTTTATGGGCTTTGGGGGCTAATTGGGCTGGGGTGCGAGGCTAGCAGCAAAACCAGAAATACCGACGCCGTTCGAACGCCCATTCGAACGCTACACGAACGCCCGTAATCTGCTTGACGTTCGAACGAAGTAATGAACGCAGCACTAACGAAGACCGTGAACTTGCGAAATGAATCTGATGACGTACTTATTCTGAATTTCCCCTTTCGACCTCCGTTTCCCGCAATATCCTTAGCTAAAAAGGTAGTGCCTCCAACTGAGACTCATCATCGGGTTTCACATGCGAAAATGCAATGCCTATAATTTCCTAACATTTTCCTCTGAATCAACTAAGCCTTGGCTTTGGTTCAACAAGCTTAATGATTCCAGTTATGCGTGACCCATTGACAGTGGGAAAGCTTCGTAATCCATGTCGATGTACAGAAGTGACCTTGACTTTGGCCAACAAGTCACAACAGCCCAAGACATGCGATATATAACAAAGCTTTCGTGGTTCAAACACATCCGCGATGGACAGTGATCTTGACTTTGGCCAACAAATCAAAGTCAATCTTGGATCTTGAGTGAGAACCATTCAATGGAAGGAAAACGCTTAATATTAAAGTGAGGGTTTTTCGCGTAAATTGGCAACTAATTTATTATTTTTATTAGGTCTCATCATACACCCTTAAACATGCATTCTAAAAGCATAATAAGGCGCGAATAAAATTAATAATGATATGCGGATGGATATATAACAATCTGTTCATAGAACAAATTTCTCTCTTTCCTCTCTCCTGCTAGCACTTTACATACTTCTACCCAATTACATAATACATTAGAGAAACCTCATTTGCATTGAGGGGAATTGGTGAGAAGAGAAATACAAAGAGAATCGGAGGTGAAAGGCTGGACACGCAGCTTCAATTTAAATAAGTACCATACTTACAACAATTTCCAAAATTGCCCCACACATCTAATATCCATCTGATATACACTATTCATACAAATACATCCAAGTATTCACACAAAGCATGATGTCAATCAATCTAATCCAATTAATTAATATTTAATTAATGACCATCTAATGTTCATACAACGATTTGATTTGTGCGAGTCCCACTCGTTTAAGAATAAATACTCAAAGTACGTATTCTTGAATTATATCGAACTACAATTTTAAATCCAATTCAAATTGTATCCAATACTAATTCATGTTTAATTCCAAATTAAACAATTACACTTTTAATAGTGCCTTTTAGACTTGGATTCCAAATCTAATCCAATTGGGTCTCAAAGGCCCAATTAGCATCCAATGCCAATTCAATTAAAGTCTAATGGGCTTTCAATTAATTCTTTAGGCATGGGCTTTGGCCATTATGGATCCAACCCAAGATGTCAAGGCCCAAGTTAGGAATCACCATATGCCACAAAATCAATTTAGGCACATTAGGTCCAATTAAATTATTAAAGGCCCAATAGTCATATTTGGACTTTATGGAAATGGTTTTAGGCCCAATTGGATCCAACCCAATTGTCCAAAACCAAACTTGACTCAACCAAGCCCATTAGCCCAAATATAACAAATTAGCCCAATCCAACTTTAAAGACTAATTTATATTAACATAATATTCCAAATATCACATTAATTTCAATTAAAGTGTAATTAATCAATTAATCTAATGTTTCCAAAACACTAATTAATCCAATTAATCATGCTCAATTATCCAATTCATGTCCAACACAAATTAAAGCAAAATCAACTCATCCAACATGCTTAACTCACGGCAACAACATGAAATTAACATCCAATTTTTATTTCAATCCAATTAAATCAACAATTAACATTCAATTTCATGCCAATTAACATATCCAATTGTCAAATTTCAAAAATCACCATGAGTTCTTCCTAGGGTTATATTCAGCCATATGAGGGAATTTGGGGAAAATTAATCTAACCAATTTTTCACAAATCCAAATATGCACAAATCCAATTCATCATCATCCAAACACAACCAAACAATCAATTTGGAAAAATCATGCTCCAAGTAAAAATACTCAAATAAAGACCATAAACCTTAGAAATTAAAATCAAGTTTAGGTGGCTCATGATATCATTGTTAGTGTCCTAGAAATGCAAAGAATCTCTGAACAAGATTTGTGCGTGAATAATTCAAGTAAAATTTGCGGAAAAAACTTACATTGATCGGCTTTGAAAAATCAAATCTTTCTTTAGATGTAGAAGCTCCAAGCCCTTTGTTGAGTTCCAAACTCTTGGGTGAGTTTCCCTATCACCTTAAAATGACTCCTTTAAGTGCTAGCTTGAACGAAATTGAAGCAAAATTTGCCCTCCAAGAGAAGCAAAATTCGGCCATGGTGAAGAGTGGAGAGGAAAGAGAGAAATGAATAGTGTTTTTAAGTTTCCAAAACTTGTTTCAAAAGTTGTGTTGTGAGTTGACAAAAAGATACATTTTAAAGTAGCCAACTACTTCCATCACAAATAGTGACATGTGATGTAAGTTGTGGGTCCCACCCAATTATAAATTCCAAATTCAAGTTGGCTTACACAACACACTTTGGGCACGGGTTCGTTTAATCCGATCAAACGAATTTTCTGTCGCGACGTAATTAATCCAATTTAATAAAATAATAATGCCTAGCAAAATTATTACGAAAGTCGCTTACGAATTAATTCCAAATTAATTCGTTCGCTTGAATTAAAATCCAATTTTAATTTCATATTGAAATCTAATTGTAATTAATATATCCGATATATTATTTTAGCCCAAATAAATAAATTAAATAGAAAAATCCAATTTAACTATTAAATTTATTTAACCGATTAATTCCAAATTAATCGCGTTCTCTCTTCTATAACGAATTTAATCCCAGATTAAATCTTGCCGCAATTAATCCCAGATTAATTTTCTCTCTCATAATTAATCTCAGATTAATTCTATTCGAGTCAAATGTCATTGGTGAATCTTTGGGAAGCGACCCAAGAGATTCACGGATATGTTGGCAGTAAATTTGGTTGTCGGACTATCCGACACGTGAGTACCCCGTACCACGTTCTCACTGATTTACAAGACATGGTTGGCTTCTAGCAAAACATTGTGCCTACCCAATTCTCCGGAAATATTCACGAAGAATATATAATCTGTATCAGTCATAGTATACAAAGTATTGCGTAATACGATCCAGTATCGGATGTCACATGCTAGGCCTAGGGCTGGAATTGTATCTGCCCCGTACGAAGCATATATCGGATCACTAGTAACTAGTCTCTGTAATCGGATAATCATGACCTAGTCATATTATCTCGATAGCTGCAGCATTTAAGAGTACTAGTTATGTATCATGCGAGATCATCATCTCCATATGACTGAAGTGATACTTCCATCTTGACATCACATCCAATACACTACGATTCTCGGTATACCCAGAAGAGGCGTACGCAGAACCTGTTAAAGCTCCAGATGATCAAAACCAAAGTATACTGATTGTCGCAAGTATTAGCGATGCAAGTCTCAGGTTAAGACCACATACACCTAACCTGATTCAGATTCTCATAGACATATAGTCATACTACCAATGGGACTCCGAGTGGTCTATCCAGAGCGAAGCTATTCCCGGTCCAACGGCTAACAGAACCTCCTATCACACTTGCATAAGTATCCAATACTCAAATATATGAGAACTATGTCGTTAAGCTTCCATAACGCGCACAAGTGTAAAACTAGTCTATTCCGCTTTATCGATGTCCAGTCTCGATAATACTACGACTATGGATATTTAATGATTAAATCTTTCGTGGATTAATATTGTCTCATATCTTATTAATCTGGTACTAATCATATGGACTTTTATCATTTATATATCTAAGTAATCCAATTACAAAATGATAAAAGAGCAATTTCCTTTGTCACATAGTTAATTTGTACAAAAACACCATGTCTTTTATAAATAGTGATGCTATGGGTCATAATTGTCCAACACTTAGGATGAGCTCAATCGCCTTAAAGAACTTGAGCGAAAAGCTTTATTGCATTGCGGCACTAAGTCGTTATGGGGTCTTGATGTATTTCGAACGGAGATCGCTTACTTGGCATACATAATTGGTGCTTTTCATTTGTATTTGACGTGCTATTAAATAAAATTTTATATGTCATTAAAAATTGACCATTCATTGTTTTACAATATTATTTAAAAAAAAAACTTAATGCAACTAAGTTCAACATTGGTTAGAAATTTTTGGGTCCAAATTACTATTTATATTTGCTTGAATCTTGAAATTGAGCTATTACTTTTTAATTTTTACTTTCACCGTAAGGGGATGTTAATCCCAAATATATTTTTAACACATCACTTCTTCAAAAACTAGACCCCAAGTGAAAAGATTTATTAAAATACTTGAAAATCAATCTGATTAGGTCCTTGGAATCCTTTATTTTGTTTGAAAAAAAAAAGTGCGTATGGGTGTGAGTGGGTAGGGTAAACAAAACCGATTTCGATTTTGATTCTAAATGAATTGAAATTTGTTGTAAATTCCTCAAATTCATTAAATATGATATGTATATGTATTTATATATCTTTGGAATTCCCAAGGGGTGTATGGGAGGTTACAATCCTTGGAGGGTTGCAACCCACCCCAAGGGGTGCCCTATTGGCACCCCTCCATGCCTTATATAAGAAGGCTATTATTCCAAATGTAAAAATAGAAAAATATACAACTATTTTCAGAGAATAAGGAAAAAAAAAAAGGCACTGTTGTTTTCTTTGTTTTGAGAGAGATCCACCATTTTATCCTAGTTCAAACACTTGTGAAGGAGTGCACCTTGACAAGTAGAATCCAAGTTATCCTGGGAGAACATTGGCAATTCGAGTCCGTAGAGCACCTGTGACGGGGCCAATAAGTTCTTAAGGACAGAGTTTTTCTCGACTTGGACGATTGAATCAGGTTTTTCTGGTTCTTACTGTTTTAGGGTTATATTGCATCTAGATCTACTTTTGTTGTTTGATCTGACTGAAGTGCATGTTTAATTGCTGTTTAATGACATTATTTTGCCAACAATCTTAAGAACTTATTGCTTTAATGTTATTAGATAGTAATTCGCATGTTAGGGTTTGAATATTTTCTGGAAAATACGAACTGTGCATGAAAAACCCGTAGGGCGTTCGAACGCCCGACGCACGCGAAGGCTAAATATTTGAACTTTCGTTAGAACGTTCGAACGCGTCTTCAACGCAACTCGAACGCAAGCCTCTGCCTTAGAACGTTCGAACGCGTCCTAAACGTAACTCAAACGTAAACTCTCTGGAATCGTTCCGTTCGAACGCGTTCACGAACGCTATACGAAGGTGAACTCTCTGGAATCAACCGTTCGAACGCGTTATCAAACGCTACTACGAACGTGAACTCTCTGGAAACACTTCGTTCGAACGCGTTATCAAACGCTACTCGAACGTGAACTCTCTGGAAACACTTCGTTCGAACGCGTTATCAAACATAACACGAACACACACACACTGGACAGTCTCGTTCGAACGTAGATACGAACGTGACACTAACGACTTTGTCCTGTAAGTATCATAAACTGCAAACTTTAATTAATATTAACTCGGTTAGTCATATACTGTAAACACATTAATCTTGGTAGTATAGATTCAAGTTATTATTAAGTTGTTCAATTATCACAAGCATACACATAGTGATAAAGTTGAAATTGATTGGTTGTTGCATAATTGGTTGAGAATTTAAAGTGTAATAATACACAAGTAATTCCATCCAATCTTGATTGACTTATATATCTACATTTATCATATATCACTTTGAACAAGGTCATTCGTTGATCGTTGTGCAATTTGTCTTTCGTAGACTAATTGACCCTGTTGATTTTCCAGTAACATATGGCTAGCGGAAATATCACAGTACCGGTCTCTCACGGAGAAAAACCGGGAAATTTGGTGGGGCAAATTTCAAACAATGGCAGAGTAAGATGATGTTCTACCTGACAACTCTCCAGTTGGCAAAATTCATCAAAGATCCTCCGGGTCCTGTGGAGGGTGAATCTGAATTGGCCAAGGTAGAGCGAGAACAGACTTGGATGTCTGAAGACTTCTTATGCAAGAACTACCTTTTGGGTGGTCTTGACAATACCCTGTACAATGTGTACCAAGGCATGACTTCTGCGAAGATTCTCTGGGAATCTCTCGAGAGAAGTATAAAACTGAAGATGTCGGACAAAAGAAATTTGTCGTGGGTAGGTTCCTGGACTACAAGATGGTAGATTCAAGGACGGTGATGTCTCAGTTGGGTGAACTGCAATTGATCATTCATGAAATATTGGATGAGGGAATGAAACTTTGTGAGACGTTTCAAATTGCCGCCATAATTGAAAAGTTACCTCCATCATGGAAGGACTTCAGAAGCTATCTGAAACACAAAAAGAAGCAGATGAGCCTTGAAGACCTCAATGTTCGATTGAGAATCGAGGAGGACAACATGATGTCCGAGAAGGCCAGCTACAAGACTCTGGAGTCTAAGGCCAACATCATTGAAGGTGTAAAGGGTAGCAAAAAGAGAAGAACAGTGGAGCTGACTCTGGGAACAAGAAGTTCAAGGGAAAATGCTACAACTGTGGAAAGAGCGGTCATATGTCAAAGGACTGCAGGAACAAAAAGTCTCAGGACAAGGGCAAGAAAAATAAATATGAGGCCCATGTTACTGAAGGCGAGCAGCTGCCTGATGATATCTCAGAGATGGAACTATCAGCAGTGGTAACCGAAGCCAACATAGTTGGGAATCCGAGAGAATGGTGGGTAGACACTGGGGCTACTCGTCATATCTGTGCAGACAGTAAGATGTTTTCCATGTACCATAAGGTTGATGGCGGCGATCATCTGACAATGGGAACTCGTCTACCTCTCAGGTGGTTGGACAAGGCACAGTGGTTCTGAAGATGACATCCGGAAAGGAGCTAACATTGAAGAATGTACTGCACGTTCAGATATTCGGAAGAACTTAGTCTCGGGCTCTCTTCTTAGTAAGGCTGGTTTTAAGCTTGTATTTGTTTCTGACAAGTTTGTATTGACTAAGAATGATATGTATGTAGGAAAAGGATACCTAACTGAGGGCCTTTTCAAGCTAAATGTAATGATTGTTAATCGTGCTATTAATAAAGCTAGTTCGTCTGCTTATATTATTGTGTCACAGAATGTATGGCATGGGAGGTTAGGACATGTTAATTGTGATACCATGCGTAAATTAATTAACATGGACCTTATACCTAAAATTGCAATTGATAGCCAAATAAGTGTGAAGCATGTTTTGAAGCAAAATTCATAGAACATCATTTCATTCTATAGAACGCAGTTCTGAACCGCTAGAACTTGTACATACCGATGTATGTGACATGAATATTGTGCAAACAAGAGGCGGTAAAAAGTACTTTGTCTTTTACTTTTTATCGATGATAGCACAAGGTTCTGTTATGTGTACCTGCTGAGAAGCAAAGCAGAAGCTATTGAGAGCTTTGTGCACTATAAGAGCGAAGTTGAAAATCAACTTGGCAAGAAAGTCAAAAGAATCAGGTGATAAAGGTGGTGAATATTTTTCACCCATTCGGTGAATATTGTTCTGTGCACGGAATTATTCACGAAACCACTGCTCCTTATTCTCCTCAACAGAACGGAATTGCGGAGCGCAAAAACCGAACGTTGAAGGAAATGATGAATGCCATGTTGACAAGTTCGGGTCTACCCCAGAACTTGTGGGGGGAAGCCTTGCTTTTCGCGAACTACTTCTAACAAGCTTCCTCACAGAAGACTTTGACAATACACCATATGAATTGTGGAAAGGTTTCGTACCTTCCTACAAATACCTCAAAGTGTGGGGGTGTCTTGCCAAAGTAATGGTTCCTAACCTAAAAAGGTTAGAATATGACCCAAAACTGTTGACTGTGTATTCATTGGATATGCTCACAATAGTAGTGCGTATCGATTCTTGGTACACAAGTCGGAGATTCCTGACATCAATCCAAATATGATAATTGAGTCAAGGAATGCGATATTTTTTGAAGAGACGTTTCCTTGTAAGGAAAGACAAATAACTGGGTCTCTCAAAAGAACAGTTGATACTGTCAAGGACAGTGATCAAGTTGACCAAGAATCAGATCAACGTGTAAATGCTGAGACAATCGAGCCTAGACGTAGCAAAAGAGCTAGAACGTCTAAGTCGTTTGGTCCCGATTTTCTAACATACTTGTTAGAAAATGAGCCTCAAAGTTATAAAGAAGCTGTGACTTCTCCAGAGGCATCTCTTTGGAAAGAGGCTATTAACAGTGAGATTGATTCAATCCTACAGAACCATACTTGGGAGTTGGTTGATCTTCCGCCAGGTTGTAAGCCGCTGGGCTACAAATGGATATTCAAAAGGAAGATGAAAAGGATGGATCAATAGATAAGTATAAGGCAAGACTTGTCATAAAAGGTTATAGACAAAAGGAAGGCCTCGATTACTTTGACACCTATTCACCAGTGACTCGCATCACATCGATAAGAATGCTCATAGCCATAGCAGCTATATTTGGTCTTGAAATACATCAAATGGATGTAAAGACGGCATTTTTGAATGGTGAATTGGATGAAGAGATTTACATGGAACAACCAGAAGGGTTTAGTGTTCCTGGACAAAAACATAAGGTGTGCAAACTTGTAAAATCCTTGTACGGATTAAAACAAGCACCGAAACAATGGCTTGAGAAATTTGACAAAGAAATGTTGTCAAATGGGTTTAAAACCAATGAGTGTGATAAGTGTGTGTACACCAAATCAACTCAAAAAGGATATGTCATTGTGTGTCTCTATGTAGACGATATGCTGATAATTGGTAGTAATCATGAAATGGTTAAGTTTACCAAAAACGTGTTATCCAGCAGATTTGATATGAAAGATATGGGGATAGCTGATGTGATCCTAGGAATAAAGATTTCTAGGACATCAGACGGATATATACTATCACAGACTCATTATATTGAGAAGATACTCGATAAATATATCAAAGAGGATCTAAACGTGGCTAGAACCCCTGTAGACCTAACTCTTCATTAATCAAAGAATATTGGTTCAAGCATATCGCAACTAGAGTATTCGAGAATCATCGGAAGTCTGATGTATCTCACGAATTGCACACAACCTGATATCGCTCAAGCTGTGAATCGGCTTAGCAGATATACGAGTAATCCAGGACACAACCACTGGAAAGCCATAGTAGAATTTTGAGGTATCTGAGAGAAACTTCAAAATATGGGCTACATTACGAGAGATATCCTGCTGTACTAGAGGGTTACAGCGATGCTAACTGGATATCTGATACGGTGGTTTCCAAATCCATCCACGAGTGATTGTTTTTCCACACTTGGTAATGCAGCCGTGTCATGGAAATCCTCGAGGCAAACGTGTATTGCCCGGTCTACTATGGAATCAGAATTCATAGTGTTAGACAAAACTGAGGAAGAAGCAGAATGGCTTAGAAACTTCCTGGAGGATATTCCTAGTTGGCCCAAACCGGTGCCAGCGATAAGCATATATTGTGACAGCCAATCGGCTATTGGGAGAGCCCAAAATACAATGTATAATGGTAAGTCTCGACACATACGTCTGAGACATAATACCATACGTCAACTGCTCTCAAGTGGCATAATAACCATCGATTATGTCAGGTCGAAGGAAAACCTAGCGGATCCACTAACTAAAGGTTTACCTCGAGAGCAAGTTGAGAAGTCATCGAGGGGAATGGGCTTGAAGCCTATCATCTAAGAATTGTCACTGTGGAAACCCAACCTAGTTGACTGGAGATCCCAAGATCTAGGTTCAAAAGGGACAACAGAAACTTTGTGCAATTCAAAACGAGCACTGAAGAGTTTCGTACTCTTTCCCATTCTGATAATGACGCTGAGTGCTGTCTGTCATTGGTTAGGATAAGCTAAGGCTTTTAATGATCACTATATTAGGAGATGAGTCCTAATGGGGGTAAAGACAGATTACCTCTTCATAGTAGATCACCTATTTCAAGTAAGAAGTGAGGCCGCTTCCATGGGAACCTTTAAAGGCGGGTTACTCTAAAGTGCTTGATGAATCCAGGACCGTTGTTCAGGGCCAAAATGAACACAACCGTAGAACGGGAAAATGGTCGAATTAAAGCTGTGTGTTGGCAATTGTCTTGGTTTACACCAACGGCAGAACAGTTCAAGACTATGGGTCACTGGTTTGCCAAGTAAATCCGATTGTCACTCACTAGGAAAGGTTCAAGGCGAAAGCTACCTATTTCGATACAGCTTTAGCTCACGGTATCTCTCTCACGTGCCTAAATGAATATTTGAAGAATTGTGGGGGATTGTTGTAAATTCCTCAAATTCATTAAATATGATATGTATATGTATTTATATATCTTTGGAATTCTCAAGGGGTGTATGGGAGGTTACAATCCTTGGAGGGTTGCAACCCACCCCAAGGGGTGCCCTATTGGCACCCCTCCATGCCTTATATAAGAAGGCTTTTATTCCAAATGTAAAAATAGAAAAATATACAACTATTTTCAGAGAATAAGAAAAAAAAAAGGCACTGTTGTTTTCTTTGTTTTGAGAGAGATCCACCATTTTATCCTAGTTCAAACACTTGTGAAGGAGTGCACCTTGAACAAGTAGAATCCAAGTTATCCTGGGAGAACATTGGCAATTCGAGTCTGTAGAGCACCTGTGACGGGGCCAATAAGTTCTTAAGGACAGAGTTTTTCTCGACTTGGACGATTGAATCAGGTTTTTCTGGTTCTTACTGTTTTAGGGTTATATTGCATCTAGATCTACTTTTGTTGTTTGATCTGACTGAAGTGCATGTTTAATTGCTGTTTAATGACATTATTTTGCCACAAAATTCTATTCTAAAAATTTGTTTCCTAATTAATATGACCTAGAATTTACCCTATTAAATTTACACACCTTATTAATCGGTTTCAAACCGGTTTTGAATCACCCTGTTTTGATAATGAAAAAGAAAATTGTGCTACTACTTATCGATTTTAAGAGAGAAGATGAGAAAGATATTGTGTTGTGCAAAAAAAATCATATTTTTGGATCAGCTAATTGGTAAAACTGATGCATTCAGGAGGTGCGAGTCATAGACATGAGAAAGCATGTGATTACGTTGTGTTTATATTCCAAAAGTCTCCAATATCCCAACAAAGACTCAAATGTCAAATGGGAATAGATTTTTATTTGATTAATTAATGCATCAAATGAAATGAGAAGATGATTCTAAGGCTAAAATATTCCTCTAACTAATTATAAGGCTACATTAATGCGGCAATATCAGAAATCTAGTGCACATGCCCACCTTCTACTCTTGAGAAAAATACCCTCTTAATGATTTGAAACTATACGAAATCTCCAACATGACATTTTGTTATAAATATTATGGTTCTTAATGTACAACACGAGGTAGTAATAATAATCGAGATAATTTATCTCGGATCGGTCTTATCTCATTCCATCTTGGTTGTGATTCGAGACGATTTTTTCTTCTTGAATCCTGCCTAATTTTCTGAATTAGGACGAGAAATCGTTTCGAATTCCGAACCAACTAGTTAGGGATCCTGAATTCCGATTGAGATTATGAATTTCTTAAATTAGAATCTGAAATTTTTAAACATAATAGGATTTCACTTAATTTTAAAATATGATGATAATTTTACTTAATTTTATTAAACATTAGAAAAGTTTCGCTCATTTTCCCTAATACTCCCTAGAAAAGGGGAGTGTCGGGTGAGTTCCACTTGTGGATAGCTCATTTGGGTCAATCTCAAATATATATCCGGCCATTTATGTTGGCATTACTACTGCTATCAGTGGCCAGAGCCCAAAGCAGATCCGATTGGCTCGTCATCCATTCCTTGCAATCAAAGACTGAGCTGGATGTATCGAGTTTGAGTCGGTCTGCACCATATGGCTGAGACCAATCCTGAGTCTCATGCTCTGCCTATGACTTGCACTTCATAAATAATTTATTAACTAATGCCAATAAATTTTATCAACATTAGGAAATTTTGGTTCCATGATTTGGTTTCGATTTCAAATTAATATTGAAAAATTGGAATTTAATCTAAGATAATTGATTTCGATTTTAGAAAATTTTCAGTTCGACTCTAATAACTGGTGCTGACCCTTAGTGGGTGGGTGGAGTTTCCATTTAACTTAACTTCTTAATTTAATTAAAAAAAAAATTGATTTAATTTTTATTAATTGGTTCATTCAATCCAGTGGTATGTATATAAAGTTCAAAGAATAGTATTTATATCTCAAACAATTTTCAAGTGGATTGAGTGGAGTTAATGGGTGAATATAAAACAAATGCAAAAATTTAATTAACATAGCCCTTACAAACAGACACATATAATATAGGCATGGCTGCAGTTCCGGAACCTAATTATCATTCCGAAACTGACGGTTCCGGTTCCAAATCGAATTAATAAATTAATATAAATTTAATTAAATTAATATAAATTTAATTAAATTAATAAATATTATTATAGAAATATCAACATAATTATGATCTTTATGGTAAAATTTTGTATTTCACTAAATACTTCACGATTCATTATTAAATTTTATTTATTTTTTAATTTTTTTCGGTTTCGGAACTGGCGGTTTCAATTCCTAAAAAAGAGGAACTGCCGAATAGTAAAATTATAGTTCTGATTCCGGTTTCTGGAACCGGGTAATTTATGTTCCGATTCAATTCCAATTCGAAATCGAATCGTGGTCGAGCCTACACACATATATACACTATTTGTGAGTTTCGAGAATATTGTTATTCATAAGCCATCCACATTTGATTAATAATCATTCACGTTTGATTATTATTCATAATCAACTTTGCAATCAATCATTAGAATCAATGTCTTTAAATTCTTCGTTTCAATTTTATTATAGTCCACCGAGTGATTATTAAAAAAGATAAAATACACTTAGTTTTTTACGACTAAAGCTTAAAAAAAGCATTTTTATTTTTTTTGGGCATAAGCATGAAGTTTTTGACAATTCTTTGTCACTGCATGATTAATTATTTCGAAAAATTTTTAGCAAGGACAAGGATAAACGATAAGAATGAAGATAATGACTCCAAGAGCATAAAACCAAAATGATAAAAAGTTGAAAGTGACATTTTACTAAGTGGTTTTTGCTTTCTTATTGCTATTTTTAACAAAAACTAATCGCAGTTAAGATTACACAATCTGAATTAAACGTATTTTAAGCAGTTATAAATACTACTCCAATACAAGTCAATTAGAGGCCAATATAGAGAGTCGTCTTTGTTCAATCCAAAAATTTATTAAAATGTACTTTTATAAATTAATGAAAAATTTAATTTATTAATGATATAATTTTAATTTATTTCGTTAAAATAAAGAATATGTATCAATTTTTATAAAAATCAAAATCAATATTCGTATCATATTTCAACTGGGTTAAATCCATTAATATTTCTCAAAAAAAAAATCCCTTTATATACCTAACTTTTTTGTATATGCTTTTTAATATCAATAATTTCAAGGGAATATTTTTTTGTGACATTCATGTTTCAAACAATTGTATATTTTAATATCTTCAAAATATATAACTGCTTGAAACGGAAATATCACTAAAAAAATATCCCTTAAAAATATCATTTAAATATTGGGACCCCTTCTTCTCCTCTGTTTGGTTAACTTTATTTAAGAAGCATTTAATGCTCAACCTTCCAATTGTACTGCTCACTAAAAAAAACTCGGCACATCATAAATTAAGATTTTATTATTCATCATGATGGTCATTGAGGGTTTATTAGAATGGTAAAGTTATAATATCACAGCAATTACCAAACCTATATAAAAAAAAAATATAACTTTTTAAACCAAACATAGCCTTAGTTTACGTTTTAGATAGATATGATCAAGTGTGCTATCACTCTAATCCCATTACACACCTAAGACTATCCAAACAAGCATGGTGTCCTCATCACCGATAACAAAATTCAGATCCGGATTTTATTATATTTATAGTTGAATTTATTTTTATAGATTTGGATCTAGGACCGGATGCATATATATATTTGGACCGAATTTTTAAATATCCTAAATGAATTCAGACTATTGGTTCAAATAATATTCTAATATTAGATATATTGTAAAAATTTCGCAATATCGAACGGTTCAATTACGACTCCACATAATTTGGAATCGTAATCTTAATGTTTGGTTCGGTTCGGTTCAGAATTGGAACCAAACCAAATTTTTTTTTTCTCCTAAAAAATAAGAAATCAAATCGAAACCGAACCGAATTTTCCGATTTTATTCGGTTATTTGATTTTAACTTTCTGAAACCGTAGAACCAAACCGAGACTACCTCTATAAATATTTGCCATCCTTATACTATTATCAGTCAATCCTCCGCGTCAACGACTTAGGTCACCCACATGTTATGTGGGTCCATAAACCGTTACAAGAGAACGAACACACAATCTCGGCCTTAAATAAACACCAATTTTCCACCCTTAGATCCATATAATAGACCATATAAAAAGTTCATCAAACGGTCACAAAACACGCTTAGAATATACACTACCTTATGGAATCACTATGAATTGTAGACAAGAAAAAGTAAGTTCATGAGCCATAAAAATCCAAATCCTTAGTTTATGCCGGCCAGCCGATGCTATAGTAAAAAACGATGTCAATTATTTGTCGATATTCAAGTTAGGCAACTTCAAAGGATTGGCTCAGTCACTTGGTGTAAAAAGTTAGCGTTTTATCCTGATTTATATTGTAAAATTTTTGAGGGCATGGACCACAAGTCCAGTGATTAATCGAGGTGTTCTTAAGCGGGCTCGGATACTCCGATTACAAAAAATATATATATTCAAAGATAGGTAACTTTCTAAGTCTCTGCCTTTGATATTATTTATATATATGTGTGTTAATAGAGCTAAAGGCTCATATGGGTTTGGTTAAAATGGAAGAACAAAAGCGTTTAGCTTCTGTTTTGCTGTGTGTGTGGTGTTTGTGTCTGACAGTTAATGGCAGTTATGTGAAGTACAATACTGGAGCTGGGGTTGTAGCAGGCAAAGTGAATGTTCATTTGGTTGCACATTCACATGATGATGTTGGATGGTTGAAGACAGTTGATCAGTACTATGTTGGATCAAATAATACTATTCAGGTGGTTTTAATTGCTATGTTGTTATTGAATTTGATTTCGTTAATATGTGATGTATCATTTTTCTTTTATACTAGGATCAATGACGTAAAAAGATACATGTAGCCGATCCCACGTAATGGGGAAATTATTTGTTTGAGTTGGTTTGGTTTGGTTATTGTTTTTTGTTTTTGTTTTTGTTGTAGGGTGCTTGTGTGGAGAATGTGTTGGACTCGGTTGTGGAAGCCTTGCGTCGGGATCCAAATAGAAAATTTGTGTTTGCCGAAATGGTAAATGCTGTTGATTGATTGTTTTGCAGTAGTTCATGTTGGATTACAATGTATATATGATATATATATATATTTCTTTAAATGCTATTTATTACAGTGTATAAATTACGCTTCAAATATTTATATGTTTTTTCTTGAACCATAATGAGTTTAAACAATGCCTTTGGCTTACATCAGTTAATCAATTTGTTTCATAAAGAAGGCTGGATAAATGGCAATACTAGTTGGTAATTGGGTTTTTGATATCTTTTGATAGAATTAGCTATAGTGGATTTTCAATGTTTTGAGTGTGTATTTGTTTGTCTACATTTCCTATTCTTCCTTTAATTGCTTCTCTATTTTTGAATGATAGGCATTTTTCCAGCGATGGTGGGTAACGCAAAGTCCAGAAATACAAGAACAAGTGAGAAAACTTGTTGAATCTGGCCAACTGGAGTTCGTGTATGTAGTCTTCAACGGCTAGTATTTTGTGTTTGTTTTTGGAATGAATGACAAACCCCTTGTGTCTATCTGCAGAAATGGTGGTTGGTGTATGCATGATGAAGCAACAACCCATTACATAGACATGATTGACCAAACAACTCTTGGTCATCGTTTGATAAAGGAGTATTTTAACAAAACTCCTCGAGCTGGATGGCAAATTGATCCATTTGGACACTCCGCTGTCCAAGCTTACCTACTTGGTGATGAGGTAACTAATTTTATTTGTAAGATTTACACAGCCCATTGGTCAGTACTTTTTCTTTTTACAAATATGATTATGATCATAAGCATGCTTCAGTATGGCAATAAAATGAACTGATTTTTGTACCCTTTTGATACCAAATATTTGTCACTCTTTCTCATACTGACATGTTTGGTATTTACCAATGTCCTGATATAATTGTTTGCATAAATTTATCATTTCAGAGTTTCAATTTGCATTTGTGATTGTGCCGAAGGGGATTTGTTTTGAATGATTAGATTTTTTATTCTGGCAGCTTGGGTTCGATTCTGTACATTTTGCTAGAATTGATTATCAGGACAGAGCAAAGCGCAAGGTAGAAAAATCACTCGAAGTTATATGGCGTGGGTCCAAGACTTTTGGTTCTTCATCTCAGGTTTGAAACTGTGACTCCTCTGTTACCAGTTACCATTATTTTTATTTTAGAGTTTTCTTTTGCTCAATTTAAGTTGTCTGAGTTCTTGCACAGATTTTTACCAATGCCTTCCCCGTGCATTATAGTCCTCCAAATGGATTCCATTTTGAATTGTCTGATAATTTTGAGCCTGTTCAGGTTCTAATTTTCTACTAGATTTCCTCTTCTTTAAGGTTGTTTTATTTTTTTTCATGGTAGCTCCTCATTTGTTACATAATGACTGCAGGACAATCCACTTCTATTTGACTACAATGTTGAAGAGAGAGTTAATGATTTTATTAATGCTGCTTTAACCCAAGTAAATTTTCTTCTTATATCCCATTTTTCTCCCTGTATTGGCCATTGGTTTTTTATGATCTCGTTATGTAACTCAAATATTTAAGAATGTTATGACAATAAATTGTCATGTCATAATCTATAGGCAAATCTTACACGGGATAAGCATGTTATGTGGACAATGGGTGATGATTTCCAGTACCAATATGCTGAGTCGTGGTTCAAGCAGATGGACAAATTGATTCACTATGTTAACAAGGTAGAGTTCATCTGAAGTAATTTTATCAACTAGCATTTCAAAGTTGTGATATTTCATATTTGAGATTATGTATTCAATTTTAATAGATTATGCTTATCAATGATGTTGTCGGACATCATCATGCATGATGATAACTCGTGAGATTCTTCACTATCAATCAGCTGTAGTTTGAAGTTTCACCATCAAATGCATGACAACCTAATTATGTTAGGTTTGCAAACTTCACCAACAAATTTGAAAATTGAGATGTTCTCTCTTCAATTGCTAGGGTTACATCTTGCTTTAAATACAAGGGCCATCTGTTATAATCTTGCTCCATTTCACTATCCATGACGAAAACTTACATGCGAGCTAGCAAGCTGATTTGCAACCTAGATGTAGACAGTTGTGATAGTTTTCAGCTTTCTAACTGTCTATAATAAATTATCTTCAAGAGAATAAAATTTGACATCTTCCATTTTCATTTGTTCTATGTTGAATATATGTCCTATAATGTGTTTAATCTTCTCAGGGTGGTCGAGTGAATGCTTTATATTCTACACCCTCTCTCTATACCGAAGCAAAAAATGCAGAAAATGGATCATGGCCTCTAAAAACTGATGATTACTTCCCGTGAGCATTATCAGTGCCATCATTTATTTCTTTTCCTTTGCTGACTAGCATTTTTTATTTTTCAATTATATCTATTTTAAATATATGATTGTCCGATAATTGCTGGCAGCTATGCAGATGGACCAAATGCTTATTGGACAGGCTACTTTACTAGCCGGCCCGCCTTGAAGGGATATGTTAGGATGCTGAGTGGATATTATTTGGTATGTGAGTTGGCATGATATAGTGATTTATCTATTATCTGTTTTTATATTGGATATATGCGGTCCTATAATGTTTATAGAAAATGGTTTCATCATAGCAGCATGTTTTCAATAAAGTTTTTTAATCATTTTGTGGATTTTGAGAGCAACTCTATTCTGATTTTTTGAATAGGCAGCGCGACAACTAGAATTTCTGGCCGGGAAGCAATCACCTGGTCCCACCACGTTTGCTTTGGGAGATGCTTTGGGAACTGCTCAGCACCATGATGCTGTCACTGGTACTGCTAAACAACATACAACAAACGACTATGCTAAACGCCTGGCTATTGGAGCCTCTGAGGTGGGTTAACTTTCAAGTTTGTCTCTTTCACCATAATTACTCATATATGCTGAACTTCTCTTTAATTTTTTGTTGCTACCACTTTTTACAGGCTGAAGCTGTTGTTAGTTCTTCTCTATCATGCCTGGCTAATAAGAAGAGGTCAGTGGATCAATGTACAAAATCAGCATCAACGTTTAGCCAGGTAAGATATAATTTTATTTCTAGATAAGGAGACATATTCCAAAACTAATTTAGCGAGAAATTATATATGCAACCATCATGCCTTGTGTTATGACTTTTCTAAGAAACTTTATAAATGCTGTGAAGTTGTTATGCTGCCTGAAAATTTCGTGATTCGTTAGTATTTTCAGAAGATCTATAGTTACTCCTAGTGAAATGCTTGCTGTTATTCACCGACCTTCTTTTCTTCTTTTGCAAATTTTGAACAGTGTCCATTACTAAATATCAGCTACTGCCCCCCTACAGAGGAAGGCATTCCAGAAGGGAACAATTTGGTAGCTTTTCATTTGCTTTCTTTTTCTCTTCTATAATAGTCCGTCACTGTTTTTTTCATCTTCCATCAAATGGTTATTTTCAGGTTGTAGTGGCATATAATCCTCTTGGATGGAACCGTAATGACATTATTAGAATACCTGTGAGTATATGTTTTTGCTTTGTTTATGGTAATTTTCGAAACCTTGTACCAAATACTAATATTAGTAAACTAAAGCAGAATTTTCTGAGACAGCATGAAGTCTGTCATGACCTTTCTTCATTTCCTATTAACATTCAAATAAATAGTACAACATTTTCCATAATTATGATATTGAAATACAATACCTACCAGGTTAATGATGCCAATCTTATTGTCAAAGACTCCTCGGGCAATGCTATTGATACTCAATATGTTCATTTGGATAATGTTACAAGCCACTTAAGAAAATTCTATGCAAAGGCCTACTTGGGAAAGTCATTGAATCAAGTCCCTCGATACTGGCTTATCTTTCAAGTATCTGTGCCGCCTCTAGGTTGGAACACTTACTTCATTTCCAGAGCAGCTGGGAAAGGTATATGTCTACTACCTCGCCCTTTGCCTGCCTTAGGAGCGTACCATTATTGAACATCATTTAACTTCATGTACTCTTGACTAAGTAGATTCTATGAATCCCATCTGCCACAAGAGAATCATAAGTCATAAATCTTTTTGTAATTCATCAATTCGGTTGTCTTTTGTTTGTGCTCCACAATGACACAGTGAAAAGAATAAATGGATTTTTCGTGGACGCAAACAATCCACAGAATGAGACCATTGAAGTTGGACCTGGAAATCTGAAGATGTCCTTTTCTCGAACCACTGGACAGCTCAAACGGATGCATAATTCAAGAACAGAGGTAAGCAGGCCAGGAATTGTTGATATCATCATTGATATTGCCAGACAGATGCATTTATCTGCGCACACACTGTCACACAGATCTATCTATTCATTTGCCAGTGCATATAGTAATATACCATGTATATGCAAATGAGGTATGTATAATGTATGTGTAATAAAAAGCTACTTACTTTTTGTCTTTAACAATTACTAGTAAGTCGTCGTTACATTTTACTAGGTTGACTTACCAGTACAACAGAGCTTTCTCTGGTATGGTTCAACTATAGCTGGTCAGGTAAGCTCTCACTGTATCTTTGATTATAATGTCCAAATTCCTTTGTTGTTGTGCCTTTTGACATTCCAATTGTATACCCTCTCTTGCAGTCTTCAGGGGCCTACATTTTCCGTCCTGTTGGGGCACCACCAAATATTGTTTCAAGATCAGTAAGAACATTTTACTAGTTTTGCATCCTTTCTTGCTAGTCTCATTTAAAAAAAAAAAGTGAAAAAAAATAATAAGCTACTTGCATGTATCAGCTCCACAAAGCCTCATCCAAATTTAAGGAATTGCCTAAACAATTTTCTTTATTATATTTTAATTTCTTTTGCTATTGTTTCTATTTCATACCTTCTTATCTCTTCAAAATATCTATTAGTTGTGCGAATGTATAATGATTGCTTTGATATGCCATTATATCTAATAAAATATGTATTAATAATATGCAGGTACAGATTAATGTCATTCATGGGCCACTGGTTGATGAAGTGCACCAACAATTTAATCCATGGATCTACCAGGTCATCAATCTTCCCCCTCAACACCCTCCTCTATCTATATGCATTAATATGTAATTGGATTTGGACTTTTTCAACTAGAGGTTTAATTATAATTTGCAAGATAATTCCCTCCCTACCAATGTGAGTGGGCTTTGAAATCATATTCAAGATAATGAAAATAGTATCTTTATTATAGTTTGTGTTGTTATCATAAAGCTGCTGCGGCTTCACATTTTGAGATGCATAAATTTGAAACATAGCTGCAAAGGATGCCATGATAAAAAGAAGCCTTGAACAAAAAAAATTTCCCTTTGGAGATGTTACACACTAATACTAATTTACCACCATTTCCGTGTAAAAGACCTATTTTGAATCATTTTTTTTTTTTGAAAGTCTATTCTGAATCATATTAACTCTTTGTTTTGGTATTCATATTCATTATCTATGTGATCATGGTCAATTTCTTTATTCTCCCATATGTTGATTATTTGTTGATTTTGTTGTTGTTAGGTCACAAGACTTTACAAAAACAAAGAGCATGCTGAAGTTGAATACACCGTGAGTCACATTACCTGGCTCTTGATACTATTCTTCCATTATCTGACATCTTCTCACATAATTTAACTTTTTCAATTATTAAGAGACCTCTTTGTGTTTAATTTTCTACCAAGTTTTGATAGTGATTACAGTGTGATATTTCTAGACTCAAATATTATTGGTTCT
>SKCR01006452.1:0-24689 GCA_019454045.1 Zanthoxylum bungeanum
ACAGCCTTTGAAATGTACCCCATCAGTCCAATATGCCACCGCCATATACTAAGTGTATATTCTCTCTGCCATAACTCTAACCCAATTCTCTCGCTGCCCAAAAAATTCTAGTTTAGATCCGTAACTAGTCTCGCAAAACATACAGATATTAATGACTCGTCTTCTTGAAGTTGCTTCCATATTTTTTTCTTTACTCTCTCTCTAATAGGATGTCTTGAAGAGAGAAATGACGAGCTGAATTTATAGATCCTGAAAAAGGTGAGTAATACTAGCACTAGTACCTTCCAAATGATAATTATTAGCTGAACAGTAAAATAAATCGTAAAAGTTAAAAAGTCTGGATCTTGTCGGTGAAAATAAAAGGAATCAAAACAAACCAAATCAAAATTATTATGTAAAGACAAAGAAATCAAAACAATAATATATACAAGTAGTAATGGCTTGAATGACCTCTATGGGTCTGGGACAAATTTTCCATCCAATTTTCTTAAAAATTGACAAACAGGGTAAGTCAGATTCCCGAGACTCAATTATTGTCTTTCTTTTCGAAACTATTTATGTAAATTATGAATTGTGTGATAGACAAATCCACTGGGATGCGTCTCAAGAGTCAATTATGTCATCTAAAGACTCCTTACTCATGCCATCCCTAATGAGTTTTATTTTATCTTCGCGGTTATCAGACACCATTCCTAAGAAACGACAATGAGTATTGCATGTACAACATGACATTTATAGCAAACACCTAATCGTTTAGCTCTTATTTTCTTAGCATATGTGTTTTTTTTCCTAAACCAGGCAGAAATGAAATAAAGAGTCTATGGACTCACCTGCCAAGCGAACTCGTGCTTCAATTATCCAACAAATATCACTAGGAATACCTTTGATCATCAGAAGTCACATTCTTTCAATGCGTGTTTTGTAGACTTTCATCAGAGATTTTTTAGGGAGAGAAGGAAAATGCTTGTAAAGTTTTACGAGAACGTCTTCAATCCTGTCTGTGACTTTTCCTAAAAAATTACACACAAAATTTCAATATATACAAAAATTGCATGGGTTGCCTCCCTGCTAGCGCTAAGTTTAACGTCGTCCGCTAGACATGATTGGCCGAACGTTAGTCTAGATCTGCCAGTGTGAGACTCTTTTTTTGTTGCTCAAATGATTCTCCCCAATAGTGTTTGACATGTTGGCTGTTGACCTTGAATGTGTTGTTAGAGTTGGGGTTATTTATCTCAACTACTCCGTATGGCAGCACTTGGGTAATCACAAATGGACCTGACCACCTTGATTTCAGCTTGCCAGTTAAAAGTTTCAACCTTGAGTTTTATAACAACACCTACTGCCATGGTTCTAGTTGTCTGCGCACTATTTTCTGATCATGCCACTTCTTTGTCCTTTCTTTATACATTTTGGCATTCTCACAAGCATGGAGGCGAAATTCATTTAATTCATTCAATTGTAAGAGTTGTTTCTCCCATGCTGCTTGAAGATCAAAATTAAGCTTCTTCTATGCCCAGTACGCTTTATGTTCGAGCTCCACAGGAAAATGGCATACTTTCCAAACACCAGTCGGTATGGGGACATTCCAATGCGTGTCTTGAAAGCTGTTCGGTAGGCCCATAATGCATCATTCAATTTTTTAGACCAGTCATTCCTTGTTTAACAAACAATTTTCTCCAAGATTCTTTTGATTTCTCTGTTGGAAACTTCAACCTGACCACTTGACTGTGGATGGTAAGCAGTGGCAACTTTGTGAGTAACTCCATATTTTGCTATGAGAACATTTAAGTATTTGTTGCAGAAGTGTGTTCCACCAACCCTGATGATTGCCTGAGGTATTCCAAAGCAAGGGAAAATATTTTCTTGAGGAAATGTAATACCACTTTGGATCCTTTGATGGTAGTGTTGTTACATCAACCCATTTGAAGACTTAGTTTACTGCAACTAGAATGTACATGTTTCCATATGATGGAACTAAGGGTCCAATAAAATCAATCCCCCATACATCAAATATCTCCACTTCGATAATTCTTTGAAGAGGTCCTTCATTTTAAATCGAAATATTTCGTCGTTCTCGGGCACCTTTCATATTTAAGAACGAATAAATGAGCATCTTCAAACAATGTAGGCTAGAACAAACCTGATTGCAGTACTTTGGTCGCAGTTTTGTCTCCGCTGAAGTGTCCATCATATGGAGATGAATGACAATATGTAGGACACTATTGACCTCCTCTTGTGGTACACATCGGCGTATTAACTAATCTGCAAAAATTTGAATATGAACGGCTCATCCCAAATATAGTGTTTGACTTATTTGACAAATTTCTTCCACTGCTGATGTATCCATTCCAACAACCATTTCCCTCATACTATGTAGTTTACATAGTCAGCATACCATGGGATTCCTTGTTGTTTGATGGTAAACAATTGTTCATCTGGAAAATTTTCTTTCATTATCAGCTCAGTGCTAGTTGTACCTCCATTTTTTAGCCTTGACAAGTGATCTTCCACTTGATTTTTTATCCCATTCCTGTCTCAGAGCTCTACATCAAATTCTTGCAGTAGAAGCACCCAATGGATCAATCTAGGTGTAGGACACAGAAATCAGGGATGCAGTTCCAGGCTCGCGGCCTAGTCGGGAGTACGGAGTAGCCCACAGGGGAACTAAACCGGAGAAATAACATGGAGTCGCCACCAAATGTGAACTGGGAAAATGATTTAAGGCCCCACTCACCCATCGCAGGGGAAGACCTCAAACCGTTGGGTTCAGAATGGTCCCTTACTTATGCCACTTGTAATGAACAGATTTTGTAATAATATAACTGATTCTACGCACAACAACCTACATCTAAGTTTGCATACTACCTATATCTAAGTTTGCATGCATAAAAGTAAGTCGGAATAACGGCAAGCACACAATCTCATGCATACATTAAATCGCTAAGCATGGCAATGTAAATAAATAATAACCTAAACCTAAACGTAGAAGAGATATAATCAAGTTCCTAATGCGAAAGAAATAACTAAATCATGCTTGGAAATAATCAACTAATCATGCATAAAAAGTAACATACTAAACAACCTAATCATGTATAAAAGTAACATACTATTTCTAATAAACAACAAATAAACATAAGATCGGATGACATGAAATATGTGCGTCTCTCAAGTGGTACGTGGCATTGTATCCCGAGTGTAGACCGCACTACCGTCCATTCGGATTTGGCTACGGAATTTACGTCCGGGTTTCCATCCGATATACCGCAAGAGATAACACATATTTCATCCATCCCATGGCCACAACTTACATGAAACTATAATACGTATGCGAAGAAATAATAATAACTAACGGAAAGAAAGTACGGGAATAAATAAAAAGGTGCCCTCAAGTCTAACCTCTTAAGTCTTCTCTTGGAAGTGCATTACACGGTTGTTGGAAGGGTTGATGCTCCACAACTTTTCCGACTTACTGGTTCGTTGTTTTCCTTCGTTGCCTCGCTGTTTTGGGCTGATGTTTGCTCTATTTTGCTGCTGTTTTTTGTCACTATTTTTTGTTACTGTTTGTGATATTTAGGGGCTGTTTTGAGGCTGTTTTATGCGGTTTTAGAATTGTTTTTGTTACAGTTTTTGATGTTCTCGTTGTGCAGTTTTTTTTACAACTGTTTAGGTGTGAATGGAGGCTGTTTCGTGGGGCTTATGTGATGGGCTATGTAAGGAGTGAGGGTTTGTAGTGTGAGGGACTGTTGCAGTTGGCGAGGGCTATGTGTGTTTTGTTGATTCATGTGATTGAGGGTTTATAGTGTGAATTTAAGTGGACTGTTGAAGGCTACGTGAGTAGACTGTTGAAGGCTACGTGGGTGGGGCTGTTGAAGGGGGCTTTAGCGTGAAGTAGGCAGGTGGCTGTTTGAAGGGAGCTTTAGCGTGGAGTAGGGCTGTGTTGCCGAGAAAGAGCAATGGCGTGAATGGGCTGTTTTGCTGAGAGTTTTATGAAGGTTGCTGTGCGTGGGGGGTTTTGTGCGCGAGGTTGAGGGCAAGAGTGAAGATGGCTGGTGAGTGTCTTTTTTGGGCGTGAATGCTAAGGAGAGATAGGAGGGGTGTGAATGAGCTAGCGGTCCTAAGGTTAGGTTTATGCTTCTTTTTATAGGCAAGGGTTTGGGGGTTGTCCTTATGCGAATATGGAAGGAATATTGTGTAATTATAGGGGATATTTAGTTTGTGTATCATAAGGAAATATCCCTTCAATTTAGGAAGGTAATTTGATTTAATTTGATTTGATTTTGTTTAGTTTAGGAATGTGATTTAATTTAATTAGGAAAGTGATTGATGAGATTTAATTTGAATCTTTTAATTTGGGAAGGTGATTTGGTTTGATTTCAAGATGTGTTTAATATGTGGATTTGTTATTTTGGAAGGCTTTGGGCGTGAATTAGGGGGTTTGGGCGAGTGGTTGGTCATTTTGCTGGGCTTGGTGTGTGGCTTGGTGGTGTCTGGGCTTGGTGTGTGGCTTATGGGGGTTTTGGGCCAAGGATAAGTTTTAAAACAGAGATCTAACGAGCTAACCCGAAGCTAAGCAAACGAATTAAATCCAACAAGGAATTGATTTCTGACTTTTCCCTTCCGACGTCCGTTTCCCGCGACTTCCACAACTTAAAGAGTAGTGCCTCCGTACGAGGCTCATCATCGGGACTTATATGAAAAAATACAGTTCCTACAGTCGCCTCCCCTTTGATGGGACTTGTGCAGTGTGTGACAATGACAATCCTATCAAAGTTATGCATGCATTTTTACTTACCTGGCTCGCCAACTGCTGCTTGACTTGCCTCTTACTTCGAACTGAGTTGATTTGGTTGTGCCATACCCGGCATGCTAAACCTCATACCCGAGGCGTCGCGGTTGTGTCTCCATACTCGGAGTTTCATACCCGGCATGATAAACCCCATACCCGAGGCATCGCGGTTGTGTCTCCATACCCAGAGTGACAAACCCGAGGTGTCACGATTGTGTCTCCATACCCGGAATGCCATACCCGACATGCTAAACCTCATGCCCGAGTTGGCTTAGCAACTGCAGGCATAATTGTGACATCTAGGTTGGTTTGACCCATCGATCCCGATTTTATTACGAAATCATTGAGTTGGCTTACTTGGGAATGAATCTGCGAAGGAACCTTTGCACACACACACTTTGAGTCTGGCTTAGATCGTTTATTCAAAGACATAGATTTGAGTTGCGTTAAATGTTTTGAAGATTCTCTGGTTTCATTACTGAGCATTCTGTGAGGGCAATAATATGTGTAACTATTGGGACTATTTCGTAGCATGTATATAGTATGATGATATGGAAGGCCCCACCATGTGGTTCATCTTGACCTAATGCAAACAGCGAAAAGCAGAAAGCTAAATCAAGACTGGGGGCGACCAGTCCACCACCCAGCAAATAAGGGACACAATGAGATCTTGAGCCATGAGACAAAAGAGAACCAACCGATCACCAGAAGAGAACTGGCAGAAGAAAATTGTAAACAGGCCCAGGGGGAGACTGAAGACATTTGTGGGCAAGAAGCACCGAAGAGCACAAGGAAGACCTAACCCATCGGAATAGGAAACACATTCATGCATGCATGCATACTGATGAGTGATAAATCTATCACTATTTCCCACTCATTTAACTTAATATTTTGTATAGCTTCTTGAGTTTTGTGAATATTTTGATGTGTTTTGTGTTATTTTGTAGATAAATAAAGTTTCAGGACATTCTGGAGGTGATTTGGAGTAAAACAGTGAAAATTGGCAAAAAGGGCATTTTGATAATTTGGGCGCGTCGCGACGCCTAACGTGCGCCGAACAGTGCTAACGTGCGCCGGGTCCATAAATCAGAATCGGAGAAAAGTTAGACTTTGCTTACGTGTGCCGTGCCACGTGTCACCATCACAGCCGATCTTCTAACATGCTCTGTGCCACGTGTCATCATCCTACGATGCCGACAGTCACCATCGCCACGTGTCACTCCACGTCATTTCCACGTCATCATCCACATCACCAGGTTGACCGAGTCAACATGCCATCTCACTGCCACGTCATCATCAGCCAATCAGGAAGTGCCACGTGTCGTAATTCTATGGTGCCGACAGTCACTTTGCCACGTGTCGCCACGTTAGTGCCACGTCAGCATCAATCATTGACTCTCTTATCCCTATCTGACACGTGGCGGATAAGAATCTAGCCGACCAATCCGAAGCTGCCACGTGTCACATAAAAACGTTCATAAAACCCAAGAAACCATACAAAATATTAGGTCGAAAAGGCGGTAAATAGTGATATACGTTTCGCTCATCACTCAGCAATAGCAACAACCTCTGATTCACACTCACACTTCACTACTTGCTCACTCACTACAATTCCATATTTTCTTCTTTTTCATTCACAAATTCAATAGTAAGTTAACCTTACTTCCCCTCTTCATTATTAATTGATATGGATAGGCTTGTTGTGGTCTTAAAAGAAAAAGAATCACTTACCTCCCCTCTGTGACATAAATATACGTATTCCTATCACCATGATGCCACACTTTCCTATCATACTCCATGAACCACCCAACAATATACGATAATCATTATTGGCACCACATCACACAATACCTCATCATGAAACCTCCTACTAGTAAATGCAACCAGAACATGATACTCTACCTAAACCTCATCACAATTAGGTAAACCTTGCAACACATAAGGCTTAGGATAAACTCAATTTCTCCACGAGACTGGTATTAAGTAAATTTACACAATGTTCCCCATTAATATTCACACTACACACCTCATCTTATAGAATACTCTAATACGAAAGATATTAACTCTTGGATGCCCATAATATTAACCAATTCATTTACCATATTTAAGAAAAAAAGAATCAACCTTTTTTATTGAGGATTACTATGACCCAAGCAAGAGCACTAGAAATCTCAACTCACAAGTTAAGTCATCAATCCCAATATTTTTCTTGTTTTAACTAACAAATAAAGAAAATAAACACAAAAATAAATAAATAAATAAATAAATAAACATTAATCCTATAACTAATGTTTGACAACGAATTTGGGACTCGAAATGCGCACAAAAGGCCTTAGAACATCTACTATCAACTTATACTCATGGAGTGCTATGAAATCTATATATTATAGGTCCTGTAACTCATCATGAATAAAAAGTTATGACTGTTTGAAGTTTGGTGTGCAGTTTGAGAATTCTGGACAAATGAAATTGATTTGTTTTTAGAATTTTTGACTCTAATGACTCACAAATTTCAAGAATTAAATCCTATATGCTATTATCATGCAAGAACATTATAATAACATCAAAGATTCAGTCATAAACATGCAAAACATAAAGAGAATAACACATAAAAAATTAAATCTAGACATATTTTGAAACTTATGCAAATCTGGATTTGTTTTATTTTTTAGTCTATATTTCATGCAAGACTCATTAAGAACACATCAGAACTGGCCAAAATTGGGAAAAAAAAGACAAAAAAATAGAAAGATAAAGACTTGATAGAACAATAAGGATAGATAAAATTTTGATCTTGGAACCCTGAGCTCTGATACCAAATGATAAGAACCTTCTTGAGTTTGATTCCAAGAAGGATCTTCCACATGTTCTAAGCCCTAAGAATCGGGAAATCTTGATTTTGTAAGAATAAAATCCGTCCAAGATCAAGTCAAACTATTAAGGAACCTGGCCCTTAAGAACCTTTCTTTATTACTTTAGAGAATATTGAACAGCGATACAGCGCCACAACGCTTGCCACACGTTAATAAGCTTTTTTTCCTTAGAACCAATGAAGAATCCACTGCCTCAAGATGACACAAGTCATTTTGTTTTGTTAAAAGAAAATGTTCTTAATTAATTATCAATTGCAATGAATAATGCCTTTTTAAATATGTGGTTTATCCTAATTATGTCCAAACATAATAAAACCCTTGTAAAATAAACCCTATAACACATAAAATCCTTCAAATTTTCGTGCATGGGCTTTTTAATTTAATTAAAGTTCATCCAAACACTTAAACGTAATATAATCTTAAAAACATAAAACGTAAAAGGTGTAGGGATAAATTGAGTTTGCATTTTGACCGAGAAAGATTATAAATTTGACTTTGACGTGAACCATAAAGTTGTAGATCACTGAGTCTACTTGCCAGCACAACTTGAATCACCAAAATCAGATATCAGATGAGATAGTTGAATCTAAGATACGAATGATTTGCAAATCCTTCCACTTAAAATGCATCATTCGAGAATTAAGCCCCAAAATCAATCAAGACAGGCCATGCATGTCCAATACCCATTTCATACATGCCTTAGACATAATAAAGCCTTCATATCCCAAGCTCCAGAACCCAATGAATCTTCAAAATCCACCAAAATGGCTCAAATACACCAAATCTGACCAAACCAATTTCGAATCATATTATAACTCCACTGAATTTAGAACTTCTAATGATGTTGACTGTGCTGTCGATTAGGGGTGGTGGAAAAAGTCCATCATCTCTTTCACTTTTCTCCCCTCTTCGTGCCTATGTGTTCTTGCATTTTTTTTTCCGTATGAAGTTCCTTGAGGTAGCCTTTGTTCAGTAGTTTGAGTACCTCAAATCTCAGGGATACACAATCAGAAGTCAGATGCCTGTAATTTCGATAGAATTCAAACCATTTCATCATGTCCTTTTTGGATGACCATTCCCTTGGACGTTCTAGCCATCGTACTGATCCTTTCATTTTCCTCAAAATGGAGACCAAATCCCCAGATGGCACAGTAAAGTTGTAGTTTGGGAGCCTTGGTCAGCTGGATGAAGACTGCATCGTACCGTGTAGGCTGAAGGCCTATGCTTAAAATCCTTGTTTATAAGGGGATGATCTCTTACTTGTGGGATCATTCTGTCTGCTGGGTGATGGGTCCTCATATCATAATCCTTCAACCATTTGGGAGGGTTTTAATTCTTCTCTTTATGGAAGTTATTGGGACAGTCAGGTTTCTTGTTCCACTTATCTTCTTCCCATTAGATCTCAGCTTGTGCTCAGGCCATAGCTTGATCCAAGTTGTAACACTTTAATTTAGTCAAATTCTTGTATAGTCCACTATCTTTCAGTAGACCATTACGGAAATCTTCGACTACTTTTGGCTGGTGGAGGTCAGGTATGGAAAACATTTCCTTATTGAAATAGGTGACGTAGCTTCGTAAGGATTCCTCTTTCTGCTGCTGGATCAAATTTAAGTCGTCTGTGGTATTCTCGAACTTGAAATAGCTTGTAAAGTTCTCTACAAACTTGTCTACTAGTTTCTAGTATGATCCTTTAGATCGATATGGGAGATTAATAAACTAGTGATGGTTGGGCCTGCTAGCGTCT
Source organism: Zanthoxylum bungeanum (assembly GCA_019454045.1). Taxonomy (NCBI): domain Eukaryota; kingdom Viridiplantae; phylum Streptophyta; class Magnoliopsida; order Sapindales; family Rutaceae; genus Zanthoxylum; species Zanthoxylum bungeanum. The sequence goes on from SKCR01006452.1 coordinate 9,404, forward strand.
CTATAAATCCTCCACACATGCTAGACGCTCATTGGTGTGGTGCGAGGGACACATTCATCATCTTGTACTTGTAATGGATTACATGGTCTTCAGTGTCAGTAGACCCCTAATAATATCTCATATCCTGAGGGTTGAAATTACGTGGGAGTTCCACCGAGGTGATAGACTAGAGAAAGGGTGTATATGAGATCATTCCAGCTCAGCTCCTCTTGATCGGAAATCTTATACCAAAAAGGCTAGAGAAGACTGATTCTTTGAACTTTTCCATCTTTTTGCGTATGCTGGAGATGACATTTTGGGCAGGGTCCTCTGGGAAGGTTGTTGGGCGGCTGACACCTCTGTTAGTGGTCTACTGAGGGATAAACATAATCTGCAGCGTCATCAAAAGGCCCCTAACATATTGATCTAGATGATGGGGCCACTGGGATGACTGTGGAGTCCCCGACGCTCAGAAGGTGAGGTCACCTACTCTAACTATCTTTGAAGACTAGTGTTGGTAATCCCGCAATCGTTTTTATATAGCGGCCGGTTGAGCATACGTGGTTCTAGGGGTTTCTCCATTTTTGAAAGCCATGGGTGGTTTGAGAGTTTAGTCATAGACTGACAGAGAGCTTTGATACTAAAGATTGATGGGGTCTTATGGTGGGCGCCAAATTTTAGATAGTGAATTTATCCTTCAGTCCACAATTGAGATTTCCTAGGATGGGGCACAGATGATCCTGCAAAATAAAAGCAAACAACGTGAAGTAATTACCCAGTAATGTGGTAGACGACGTAGGGACTTCGACGCTCAAGTTAGCATGGTGATGATCAGGAAAAAAATGGAAGAACGAGGCAAGATGTTACCTCGATCTTCATAGTTTGTTATTGTGAGGAAGGTAGGCTAGAGTATTTAAGGAGTGATGTGCTTTGAGAACTCGAGTGTGAGAGCCAAAGTTGAATTGTTGAATAAATCAGTCTCATGGGTTCCCTTTCTATTATACGTTGTAGATGTAGCCTCTCACTTGAATTATGAAACCTTGATAAAATTAAATTCCAATCCTATTATGAGTCGATAGATGAGTTTGGATTGAATCATAAGTGCCTAGGTATCCGAGATTAGGTGTAATCCTTATTGTATTTAAATTCGGCTACGGTGTTTGCAGGAAGTTTGTTTATATTTAAATATTTAGTTTCCTTTGTAGAAAATGAATCTGTTGTTTGTAGACTGTCAGACAACTTCTATTGGAACATTGTATAACTTGAGGCAATGTCGGCTAGGACATTGTATGATATAATATAATATTTACTGGGACATTGAGTGCTATGGTTAGGGTCTGCTAGAGACCTTTTGTTGTTCGTATAGACTTTTCACCCTCGTGGTTTAGTTTTGTATAGGCTCGCGAGCCTATACATTGAGCCTCACGCATAGACTCATAACCATGGATAGCCTAATTATTGATAATCATGCGATAAGTAGTCCAATTCCAATAGGCGTCGACTAGATTTACTCCTAGGATTAGGCCCAAATGGTATGCTGAAGAAAGCTTGGTTATCGATAGCCTCGCATTGAGCGTTACTCAGTCCAGTAGACAGGGTGTCGACTGGAATATCCATGCCTACTGGAATGCCATGTGTTTGGAGCCCGTATTAATTGGGCTTCGGTAACAGCCAATGGTGTCATTTAAGCCAGATGAAGATCATGGGACATGATCTCAAATGAGTTTGTCGTGTGGGCATGTTGGATGCCAATATGTGTCGTTTCAGCTTTTAGTGTTGATTGAGACACGATATCGTTTGGGTCCTTAGCCCAAATTTGGGTTGTACTATATGTAGAACTTGACCTTAATGAGTTTGATTTAGGATAAGAGTGTTTTTACTTGCCATCGACAGAGAGTTGTAGATAATTTCATGTTCTAGTTAACAATTCATCCCAATTGACCAGTTATAAAGATATGAGAAAATTTAAGCGAATATTGTGAGGAAGTTGTGATCCTAAATTCTTCTCATCTTGTTAATCGTATGTTTAAAATTTGTCTTTTAGTTTAAATTAATTAGATCTCATGTTCTCATTACTATTTATAATTGTTAGTGTAGATAAGATTAGGATTGAGACTATTTGATATTTGACTTTAATAATAATTTCTCATGAGATCGATATCTTTTTATATTATTCGTATGATTTCTTGATGTACGAAATCGTATTACGTCATCTCGACTTAAAGATACAACTCTTAACTATTTGTTCTTCTCACTAGTTCTTGGCTAACCATTGTTTGTTCTTATGCTCATTTTTCTTCATGCAGCGGAATACAATATAAGACTGAAGACAAGTTCATTACTAAAACTGCTTCCACAGCAAGTCTCTTTCAAATGGTCAACGTAAAGAAATTTCCCCATGCGATTCTCTAGTTAGTACTATCGTATAGAAATTAAAAGCATATATAGCCTGCAGTAGATCTAGAACCAAGAACTCTATCGCCTAGTTTAACTCATAACATAAAATATTTCTATTACAATATAGTGATTAGTGAAGCTAGCTCCCAAGTTCAAAATCAGAAATTCCAAATGGAAGTAGGCAATGTCTCCTCTTCTTGAACTTCATAAAGCTGGAAGCAACCAGCTTCTGCTCCTTGATGAACTCCAATGCCATTTTCATGCCTCTCAATAAGTGCATCCCAATTGAAACTCCTGTCAAGTTCACCATAATCTTTCATTAACGATTCTGATTCTACTGCTACAGAAGCAGAACACTCTGTCCCATCAGTTCCCTCAGCATGACTCGCTTCTTTCAGTATGCCCAGTTGCTGCAGAAACTCATTCAGATCAATCTGCTTCTTCTCTTCATGACACCCCAGCATATTCCCAGATGAAATTTCAACCTCTTTCTCCTTCACCGAAAGATCCTCTACAAGAGTTTTGCCACCAATGCTTGGAGCTTCAGTTTTTGATCCTCTACATAAAGATGAAGCTGTAGAAGAAGCTTGAATCAAAGCCCCATTTTTCTTAAGATCCTGTAGCGTTTGGTCAATAACATGAACACTATGTTGAGCACTTACATTGAGCAACCCACTAGAAGGAAACATTGAAAAAAAATTCTTCGAAGGTACCCATTTGAATTTATTGTGTGACTCGTTTAAAAGATTATTATTGTTAATGGAGTCAGGCAACTGAAGATGGGGAAGATTGAGATAAGCATCAGGGCCAAACAATCTTCTTGCAGCTTCATCATAAGCCATGGCAGCTTCTTCAGCTGTCGCAAAAGAACCCAACCAAAGTCTAGTTCTTTTCTTTGGCTCTCTGATCTCAGCCACCCATTTGCCCCATGTTCTTTGCCTAACTCCTCGGTATTGGCAAGAAGCATTGAGAGGACCACCTTTGCCTCTTGTTGCACCTTTCTTCCACGGCTTTAATGGAGATTTTTGGTAACTCTCCATTGGGATTTTGGGAGCTGGAATGTGAGTGAAAGCTTAGTGAACTAGTGAGGTGAGTGAAGAAATGGGAAAGAAGGCGCGGCATATGTAGAGTGAGAGAGCAATTTGGTTTAAATGTTGTCACGTTTGCGTAAGCTTTTTCAAGCCCCCATGCGACCGTTGGATTAATTTCAAATCTATGATTTTAGAAAAACCAAATCCCACTTGCCTGGTTGTACATATGGGATATCTTAAGCTTAAACAAACAAATTACAAATTTCTGAGAATGGGGTTAAGTCATATGTTTTGTTCCCAAAGACCGGCCTATCAAGATATTATTCTTGCGGGCTTAAATTTATCAAAAAGATATCTTTTTAAGAAGATAAATCATCACTTTATAAAGCACATCCAATGCTTTTATTGTACCCAAAAGAGCTATGCTTACCCTTATTTTAGGTATAAAACTGATTGCTTTTACTCAAGTATAACAGTGAGTTATAAATAATAATAATAATAATAATAATAATAATAATAATAATAATAATAATAAAGGTCTAATAATAATAATAATAACAAAGTCTAATAATAAAAATAATAATAAAGGTCTAATAGTGAGATTGTTATCCCCTCCCTCGGATTCTATTTGTACATTATTATAAATAGAAATCAGATGAATTGAATTTTATCACCACATCAAATCACAAAAAAAATTTGATTTTCACGAGATGAATTTCAACTTTCACATGTTGTACTGCCATTCGCAACCTGACTCCCGCGAACCACTTCACCTTTATCCCATGCAAATCCCAATTCTCTCACACAAGACCTGCAGTGCAGCCAGAGTCTTGATTTATCATCCCGCCATGGCACATGTTAAATTGAAATGGCAAGCTCATATTTTTATTTATTTATTTATTTTTTTTGAAAGAGGCAATCTCATATATATATTTTTTTAAGATGCATTGAATAAATAATGTCAGAGGACTCAATCATAAATTATCGTAAACGACATAATTATAAGGTCAAATAACTGGTTAAGAATATCTAAGACTTGGAAATTACCTACAAATACTTAAACAATATAAACTAAAGAGGGGTGAATTGGGTACTTTAAAAATAATGCAGAATTAAAAATCTTTTCAATATTTTATTACTTAGTTAGTAACTTCATCGATTATGCTTAGCATTCAATTTCCATAATTAATATATTAAACACTGAACAATAGATAAAATACTGATTTTACTTTATTTGTCCAAAATTAATTATCAATATTAATTTTAATAATGACAAGTTTAACATATGAGATGGAAAAATAATATAAAACTTGCAATAAATTAGTGAGATATTGATAGAGATATTGACACCAGATTTATAGTGGTTCGGCCAACTCATTGTCCACGTCCACAACTCAAAGACATGCTTGAAGCTTTCCACTATATAAAATGAATTTGCACCCTACAACGAGAATTTTCCGGGCTCACTCCCAAACCTCCAATGGGGTTTTCTTCAAAGACTCCCTAACTTTAAACTTCAACAAGCTTCACACCCCTTCGAGTTTTGCCAACTCTCAAGGTTTACAATTTTGAGTTTTCAAGATTTCTTAAACCTTTATACAATAATGAAGAATTTGAAAATTAATGGTTTCTTACAAATAAGCATAAATATTTCTCACCAATAAGTATTACAAAGATTTTACAAGTGTGAGAAATACTCAAATGGTCTCTAAAATGATTATGAAGATGAAAGAATGAACTTCTCAATAAAGAGCGTAAAAGATGTTGAATATTTGATCTCTCTTTAATTTTTGTTGAATACTTTTCAAGAGTATGTAAAAGATGTAAGAAATTGTAGTTTTTCTCTGAATATGTTTCCCTTGTATTCCCCTCATGAAAAATGAAGTTATTGCTTCAGTTTATTTTGAGAAAATTGAAATTCTCGTCATACTGTGCAGGGATCGGTATATTGTTCTGACATTTCAAAAGTCTCCTAAAAATTTACCCGTTATGCATTCAAACAAAATATTAATTGGTATGGTGACCGATATGGAAATCAGTATGAATTATTTCGATTTCAGAATGTGTTAAACTAATTAGCTTAGCTGGTATGGTACCGATATGCCGGTCTTGCTACTCTTTGAGTCAGGTTCGAATGAGATTTTTGTGTTGCCTGTTTTTCATGAGGTTCAAATGAATCCGTCCAGAGACTTCACGTTTGAGTAGTGTTCGACATGTCGTTCGAACGCAAGTGTCCAGAGACCTTTAGTCTCATTCTGCCAATAACTGGTATGCCGATTCCTAGTCATTGGTATGCCAGTCTCGACACCAGTATGCTGGTTCGAGTGCTTAAAATAAGTTGAAAATAATTTTTGGCTTAAATGCACTTGATCTTAAAAGCTTCAAATAATGATGCATGATTCTGATGAGCTTAGAAACGCTTGAATAAGAACTCATTTACATTGATTCTTAGCTCTTAATAATCATATTTGATTTTCAACTTGCTTTGGCTTTTCATTCTCTTTTTGGTTCTTTATCATCTTTGTTCTCTTGATCATCTTGTAGCTCATTTGCGCTCTTCATTAACATTTTGGCTTTGTCATCAATATTTTGCTTATTTGGCCTTATCGAACTTGATTCGCTAATATTTAGACGTTTTCACTTCATAGAAACCAAGTCGCTAAATTTGATCATTTAACACCCTCTAATTATCACAGTACAACCATAAAATTTATTCGTGCATTTCGAGACATCTTTAAGTATTCAAATATGCATTATCAGTATGTTTTTTATTCATATAAATTATTCTGGGAACACGAAATAAAAATTTTTAGTTTCACAATACATTTAAATTTTATCAAAATCCAGACACTTTCGATATTTCAGAAATAATATGAGCTACCAATGTCCATTTTTAGGGATCTTAGTACCATTGGAAAGCTTAGACATAGACCTATAACTTTTGTGTTTAATATTTTCTCAAAGTTGGACTTGAAATAGGTCAAAATGACCATTTTCCAGGGAACATCTGCATAGTATGAGAATAGTATAATTTGACATGTGACTAAAAACATTAATAATATTTTATTTAGAGAAAATCTCCCATTGTTATAAAAGCCTAACAATATTCATTATCTCATAAAAAAAGAAGCAACCCCACGAATTTCTCCTCTCTTCCACGCCATTATCAACCATTTTTCTTGGCCAAATTTCTTGATCATTTAGATAGGCATCTTCACATTTTCAAGCCCAATCACCCTCCTAGTAAGTATTCTTCTTCTTTTTTATGGTTATTTGGCAAACTATAAGCATAAATCTAGATGATCATTTTGAAAATCATGAAACTTAGAGTGGTTATGGCATGTTTTACATGTAATTAGAGGACTTAAATGATTATATATTCATTAAGGAACCTATTAGCATGAGTTTGGGTATCATTTGTTAAAGTGTAAAAATCTGAATTTTTTTCACTGTTTGGCTGAATCCTATGAGTTTGAGGCTTTGATGTTATGTTGTTGTGTTGTGTTGTTAATGAATGATGAGCTAGGGAAATGGCTGAATGAATATTGTGAATGATGTTAGGGTTGGTGCTCGGAGCGCCAATCTGGATCGTATTTATGTCCAATTCATGAATACGAGCAATATATTTTTCCATAATATTAATTATTTATGGTTGCACCTCTTGTCTTTTATTATATAAATTCGATCTAATTCATTAGATTGAAACTAAATCATGTTTAGTTATATATATATATATTAGACAAAGACCTGATAATATATAATGTATTGCTCAATTACAACATAGCTTGTAATTGACATTGAAAAGTATCACTACTAGATATATATATATATATATATTATCAAATAAAGTTTCTGGTCAAGATTTACTAACATGGATCAGCTAGGAAAAATCTGTTGAGGCCAGTACATGTCGTATATCGTAACTTGGTCCGATAGTTTATCTCAATGAACAATAAGTCTCGGGAGACTCGTATAGACGTATATGTATTTAATTGATAAATAATTAATGACTCACCAAAGATTACCTAATAGACAGTTCACCATCATCAATTGGAATCTTCTCGGGTTGAGTAGCATAATGATTCTTTGACTTTAGATATCACTGTGAATATATGAGGTATCATTCACACTTTGATGGAAGTCACATCACCGATTTATTTAGATCAGACCTCCGCCTGTTCATTGGGTGTGGAGTGATCCTCAAGATATCATTTGTGTATCAAGATAGGATCTGTCAGTTATATGTACAGAGCATAGGTATTCATTATGGGATTAGCAATCCGTTAAATCAATGGATCTGTGGTGCACTGTATAGTGAGTTATGAGTGTTATTATAATATTGCTAATAGAATCATCCACGAGATTATACATATAGAGATTTGACGTTAATATCTATATCTCAGGAATAATCTGAATACTTGTGAAGAAAGGATTATACGTATGCGATGACCTCAACGTGTATAGTTCAAAAAGTTTTTCTATGGTCGTCATAATTTACGAGTGGATAAATTATGGACACGAAATTAGATTTCGTGACGGATATGCCTGAACCTAGAGAGTCTTACTAGTGAAATATACTCGTAGAGTACTAGAAATTTTTTTACGAATAATACTGATTATTTATAAATCGTTGAACGACGAAAGATACCTGCATATGGGGCCTTTTGGTCTTTTCCTAATTAATGTGTCTTTGTATTTAATATTTGATTTGATTAAATACATATTAATTAATTGTCAAATTATGATATTTGATATATATCATTAATATATGTATTTGGATTATTTAAAGTAAATATAATACATATAATTGGATATTTGTATTTAAATAATTATTTAATTGTTAAATAATTAAAGTAATTAAAAACATAAAATATATAATTTGATATTTATTAAATGAAATGATTAAAGAATAATTGTTTGGCTTTTGCATTTAAATAAAATGTTATCAAATTGATTTTGTCTTCTTTAATTTGATTAAAATAGGAAAATATCTATTTGCCTTTTTCTTCCAAAATTCCGGCCATACCCTAAGTATTTAAGGGTTTCACTTTTTTCATTTGCTTCCTATTGTTGAAGTCTCCAACAAAAATATAAACAAAAAGACTTGAGAGAAAAAGAGAAGAGCTAAGGTAAAATTTGAAGAAAATTTACAAATTAGTAAGTAATTTCAACTTTTCTTTAGAAGGAAAAATGTTTCTTATATTCTTAGCTACAAATATGATGTTCACATCTTTTTCGACTCTTTTCGTTTAGTGTTGGGTTGTTTGGAAGCTTGAATGAAAGATGTATGCTTGTATGAAATCAAAGTAAGCTTATTAATGGTTAATAAGCACACTTTTGATCATTTGATGATCTTGTTGCCATTCTAGAGTTGTTAGGTCATTCATTGATGACCTAGAATTTTTCTTGAGTTATTTCAAAGTAGTGAGACTTATTTGGTGTTGTATAGATTAGATTAAAGTATTAGATTTGGTTAATTTTATTAATTAGACTAATTTGAGAAATTAGGGTTCTTTACCTAAACTAAAATTGGGGCTTTTCATCATCTAAACTTGTTTTGAACAAATTTGGACCAAATTGATCAAAATCCAAACATGATGGTGTTCTCGACAATTTGCAAGAAATTTGTGATTTTTGTTGTGAGTTGTATTTTGATGTATATGATATGTATAAATCATTTTGGTAGTGATTTGAAATCACTTAAATTTGTATTTGACAAATTAGGACTAAAATGATCAAAACATAAACTATTGGGGTCTCACGGTAAATATGAGAAAAATCTAATTTTTGGGATAAAAATCTGTTTTTGAGTATTTTTAATTATAATATATTAGTTTATTTTAAATGCCCAAGAAAAATAATTATCGGAAATTATTTCGGAGTGAATATACGCGAAAACGGTGAAAAACGGCGTTACCGAGTAACGGCTGCCCAAAAAGTGAGTTGGTCACTGTTCGGGTAGCCCACAAGCTGTCCAAGTGCTATTGGGGCTGACCTGGGAAGCCTCCATGTGCATTGGTTGGTCGGTTTGGTCGGAAACGTGTTTTATGCTATTTTACGGAAAAATATTTTCGTAAAAGTTTCGCGGTGTTTTTATATTATTTATGTGATTATTTGATATCGAATAAATATGTTTAGGTGAAATATGAATGAATTATTAATATTGGAAATTGAATAATTTATTCGTAAGTTTAAAAATTTTAAACTACAATTTCGTCTGAATCGCGCTTCTTCCGCTGCGCCTAAAACAAACCCAACAAAATGGTATCAGAGTGAGTTTGATTCTGAACCCATGATATGATTAGCTCTTTAAATTTGATATTTAATCTAATCTTCACTTTTTTTACATGCATGTATTTATTTAATTTGATTAAATAAAGTGAATTACATCTTTTAGGAAAATCCCCATTAAATAAAGTTTCATAGTAACTAGTATTATAAATACTTGTTTCTTGGTCCGCCTTGTCAGTATGGATGCGAATGATTTCCTGATGCTATAGCTTTATCGTGCCAAAGATGTGCAGTTATGGCTGATGGTAGTTTATTTGCGCCGATAGAATTTATATGATAAGAGACAAATTCAAGTGAAAGTGGAAATCCTGAACATGCCAAAGCTGTCATGACTACATCGGTAGCTTGAGTTTGTCATTGACAAGTGAAGACTTGATACGCCTTCTATGAACGTGCCAAAACTGTCACAACGAGAAACGGTCAGGACCAAAATCAGGAGTCACAGCGAGTGTGATTGATAATGAGTAGTCTACCCGTGAATATACGAAGGCGAGAACGTGTCAAAGCGGTGAGTCGAAATATATTCATGGGGTCAACTTCCCATTCGGGAATTTGATTTAATTATTGAATTCTCATTTTTCCGTTGGGGATTACGGTATTACGTAAAGTAGTGGGAGGCACTGTTGTGTTAAGAATCCATAACTAAGGTAGTGTGTAATATTGTGAAATTACCGCTTGTGTTTTCCTTATTCTAATATTGAGATAGAATTAAACTTTTATCCACTGCATGCATATTTTATATATATATTTCTGACTTGACTTATCGTTGCAGATTTCTAGAATATGTTCTTTATTGGAATAGGTTGTGATATAATCTTATAGTGAGAATAGTTTCTTATGCAGTCAAGATTGACATGAATTGGTTCATGTCTCGAGATTCGTCACTGGCATTAAGAAAATCCCATTATATTTGCTTATCTGATAATGACATTTCTTGGCTTTAGTGATATTAAGAGGTCACGTGTCCGACACTATTTACTTTTCAATTATTTGCAATTGTTGTAAATAGTTGAAGGCAAAACAATAAAGCTAAAGAAAGAAGATGTGTGTAGTTGTGTATAGAAAATATCGATTGTTACAACATGACAATTATAGTTATTGGATAACAGATCTCCCGTCTAGTTATTTAAAATATTATTGAATGATTGTTTTGATATTTGATATCAGAACTTGCGACTCTTGGATAGTTACTTGTTCTTTGTAAACAATTGTTACATTTTTTTTAATACGACTATTAGTATCATTAACAAATAGATAAACATTAAGAAAAATAGTCAGTTAGGTAAATAACTTAGAAAACTATTTTATGAGATTTTATCACTTAAGTATTAGATGCTTAATCCATATGGTAAATTATGGTCTGATATGATATCACACAACATATCATTATCCATTTAATGAATATTGTATTCGGGAAGGTGATTAAATTTCATTTAACCAATGATTGTCATTGGACCAGAAAATTTATAAAACCGATACATTAGATGTATGTATTTTAAAGAGTTGTAAATTTCTTAAGGTAGTTTTCTTTACTTTGTAACTTAGTCAATGAATTATCGTGACTTAGTTACGTTTTTCTGATGAAACACGGATATAATATTTTTGAGTGGTTCAAAGATATTCGATCTGAAGTTTTGAAAATTGTATCTTTAAAATTCATCGTGAGTCTTTGAATTTTTCAAAGATGTTTGATATGATTAAACATATGAATTTATGGCAATTAGTTCTAAGGTTATTGAATGAACATGATTCTTACTCAATATTATTCTTCTACGATTCTATCTTAATGGAATTGGTTAGTGGGAGAAATCGAATCTTATACGATTTGATTTGCTAGATATTGAGTGTTACCGAATTAGTTTCAATCCTCTTGAGGATATGCTCCAGAAATACTAATTCATCCATTTAATTAAGGTTCCATTAGTTTCTACAGTTACGTATATGATTTGTACAACTACAAAATTTGAATCTTGAAATGTTTAAGATTTGAATCTTTATTTTGTATAATGGTTATATAATTGAAAGTACTTGCACCTCAGAGGTACAAGTAGAAGTTTATCATTTATTATATTAATAGAATATTATATTCTATTTGATAGAATATCTTTTCTACGATCATGAGTAATAAAATTATTTTATCACTTAGTGCGTAACATCGGATGTTGACCTTTGTAGAAAAGACTTGACTTATTAAAGTCAAATATCGCAGTGATAAACTATAAATGGAACTACATAATTAATAAGATGAAAATACCCTTTAATTACTTCCACATAACTTCAATAGGATGTCAGAATCATTTGTAAAGTATTTGATACTTAATGGTTCTGTTGTTTTCTTATTGAAGAAAATTATCCTATAACTTATAATGGGAACGATATTTGATATCGATTCCGGAAATTAGCATTAAAATATAGATCTAAGATTGTTCATAACTTACTACGATTAAGTTTGGAACTTGATTGAGCTTTCATTATGAATCGTTCATAAAATGTGGAAATGGTTTGCGCATCAAAAGCAAAGTGAGCTTATTAAAGGTTTGACCTTTATGTTATGACAGTGTGAAAAGTTATACTCAGCAATCTATTGGAGATTCTGAGGAAACTTGTCTCTAGTCGCACTTATTGAACAATTAAAGATTTATTGGTTAATATTAAACTGTGTATTTTAGCTAGAATACAAAGTGGCGTTTCTGAATGGTTTCTTCAGATAAGAGATCCATTGTGATTTCTTTGTTTGAATAGTTCGTTTCGGAATGACCCTGGAGTTTGTATTCTAATAAGATTGTAGTTTGATATACTAGCTTATAAAGCCTATTTTTGACTCAGATGAGCTGTCCAAAAATTTATGTCCTCTAATTTTGATATCAGTCAGATTGTCTGATTTTATCAAAGCATAGAGAATACATATGTAATAGAAAAGAAAGTGGGAGCGTACAAATTTCTTTCTAATATTTTACATCATAATGACATTATCATTATTAAGGTAATAATGTGATGTTTATGAGATAAAAGGTTTACCCGAGTCTTATTTTCTCCGTGAAATCTGTGGGAGTCATCTCTTCCATGCCATTATCAACCATTTTTCTTGGCCAAATTTCTTGATCATTTAGAGAGGTATCTTCACATTTTCAAGCCCAATCACCCTCCTAGCAAGTATTCTTCTTCTTTTTTATGGTTATTTGGCAAACTATAAGCATAAATCTAGATGATCATTTTCAAAATCATGAAACTTAGAGTGGTTATGGCATGTTTTACATGTAATTAGTGGACTTAAATGATTATCTATGCATTAAGGAACCTATTAGCATGAGCTTGGGTGTCATTTGTTAAAGTGTAAAAATCTAAAAAAAATTCGTTGTTTGGATGAATCCTAGGAGGTTGAGGCTTCGATGTTATATTGTTGTGTTGTTAATGAATGAGTGAGCTAGGGAAATGGCTGAATGAATATTGTGAATGAGATATGTGTGTTGAGTGGATTTTGTATCATTGGGGGTGGATGATGCTTATGGCCGAAAATAAGGATATAGAGGTGGTGAAAATTTTTGGTTTAATCATATTATAAACAACGGTTAATGCTTAATGGGTAATAAGCATATTAAGTAAGAATGGGAATGGTGTATCCGGGTTGTGTATGTTGATGTTCTGATTAGAGGTGATTGTAGGCTTAAGTGTTTTAATGGTCTGAATGATACGAGTTGTTGCTGGAGATATGAACCTTAGAATGTCGTATAGATGAACCTTAGAATGTCATATAGTTGTTCTTTTAAAATCAAGACTTGAACCAAAAACTAAGTATATGGTCGAATATCAGCAGATTATAACAGTGTACCTCACGGCTCGCTTTAACCTACCTTTGGCTGGTGTTCGTGTTGGAACATGATTTATTGGTAACATGCATTCATGTTTCATCCGTATATCTAATAAGAATTACAAACATTTTGAGATTAATGTTTGTTGGATCTCACATTTGTTGAGTCAGCGCAAGATCGTCCTTCGAGCTCAGCCTGACCACCAGAGCCTTGAGCCGTGTCATAACTTTGTGAGTGGATGTTGTGTTTTCATGCTTTCTTATTTAAAGTGATTTCATTTTAAAATGAACTTTCAAAAATTGTTAACTTGAATAGCTTTATGATTACGATTTTGAGGTTTTGTACCATTATTGTCCACTTTTGATATGGATTTGCTTTTAAGAACTTTAGTAACTTTTCATGACTTTGTGATTTAGTTTCCATGTAATTTGTAACATGTTCCGATTTCTATCAAAATAGTTGTTAGTTAAATATTTTCAAACACCAGCGGGTGGCCATCCTCTCATGTTTAGCAGCTCGAGCTTACTCATGTTGCCTAATGGTTCTCATAATCCTCTTAAGCCATTTCATGTTCATGTTTCACGTTCCCCTTCTTACGCGGTTCTAGGTCCCGTTAAGTAGATTTCATGCCCTCTGACTATGAAGCTCGAGCAAATTTCAAACTACGTTTTCTATTTTAATCATTGATTATCGGCAGGAAATGGTATTTTGTATTATGTTTTATGTATACTTTATCAGATTTGATAGTTATGTTTTCAATGATGAACTTATTCTTTTCTATTTCTTTCCCTTTCAACATTCATTCACTAAGTCTTCAATGACTTACCCCCCACTATTCAATTTTTGGTTGTAGGCCCAGCTTTTGGCACCTTTGGTGAGATTCCCCTTTTGATTCGTGTAGACAGTATGGAGTTGATGGTGCACCAGTTGCAGTCATAGATGCCATACATGTCACGGGTCCAGGCATTTTAATATTTTGTATTAAGCCATAAGGTCGAACATATATTTTGTTGTAGTACAATTGGGTGTATATAAATACTTAGAATGATTTATATGTTGGATATCTATAAATATAAAACTCGTAATAAATATAAATGTTTACCTTTGACATGGTTCATTTACTTATGGTTATTTGAGACAGAGATCATGCATTATAGGTTCATCCATTAGATTTAAGATACGATGCATAAATCATCACATGGCAGCATTTGCATGTCATAGGCTTAGGGGCGGTTATGTTGTCCCTGCCGGTCACGTTACGGATACACCAGGATGTGACAATTATCTTTGTCAAAGTCTTCATGTCTTTGAACTTCTTATCTTTGAGTCTTTTTGCTTCATTGGCATCATCAAAATTATGGTACCAATAATCTCCCTTTTTTTATGATGGAAATTTCATGTACCGCAACATGTGCATCTTTCTTTCGAATAAGATTTAGGCAAAATACACTCAAAAAGAAAAATTAGCTTGAGGTGCATTCCTTTACTTTCTCTACCCCTTTGCCATTAGCAAAAAGGTGATTATGCATATGTGATTATGCATATGATCTATAAAAAGTTTTCACCAAAAAAAGCAACATGGATTCATGATAAACTCAATTTGCGTATTATCTCATATAAGTGGTATATTCATTTAAGCATAACAATTGCAAATAAAATTTTCTCATTTAAGCTTAGCAATTGCATGAGATTATGTAAATTTTCCAAAACTTAAATAGACCAAAGAAAACAATATAGCATTTCAATCATATAGACTAGAAGCAATAAAACATTATAAGG